>JAZGTK010002321.1:0-32466 GCA_036877625.1 Ambastaia sidthimunki
CGAGTATAGAGTGATTTGAGTTATATGAAATAGGCATGTATTCACTGGGAAGGAAACAGGTTGCCTGGGACAACAGTCAACGTTTAGACAAATATATCTGATTGCAACAAATCGTTTCATAACTATTTTTATAACGTTTTTTTTAAATGCATCACTGGTGCATGGCAATGTATTGTAAGTTTCCTGTGTTTATGTTAAAGATTGTGACAGATTGGTGGTTGTGTGCAAATGTTTGCAGCAGTATTGCATCGCATGCACGTGTTATGGAATGTAATGAATTGTTGTATCTATTAAGTAGCGAAATGCCAGATGCATCATGGGGTGGCAAAACCGCAGCAACAGACAGCCCAGAAAACAGAGAGCGCTTGATCCCAAAAACACGCAAAAGAAGAATTTTTGTCTTTACGTGTTTAATGCGCGCGGTCGCTCTGCAGTCGCATACACACACGCTTTGCATGTTTCTGCACCTGCAAATTTCTATATCCAGCCCACCCAGGGTGCAAGGGTTCAAACCGAGCCAGGTTCTGACCCGCTAATGGAGTTAGCATATGCAGCACGCTGAATCGCTGCCAGACATTAATACAGATCACTCATGAGGGCCCCCAAACACGCCGGCCATTTGTCTTCACTAGTGAACTGCTGAAAGGTTCAAATTTGCCATCGTCTCAGGAGTTTCACTGCTTTGGCACGGCAGACGATATTCACACGAACGAAATATGATTTGTAAACAAAGAAGGCGAGGGGCGATCGCTCCTGTTTTGTGTTGTGAGGCTGGGAGAGGAGGTTTGGAGGGGTAGGAGACGATGGCGGTGGAAACACTGAGTCATGCTGTCATGTTGTGTGTGTTTCATGTAGAAGCTTAACACCCCTGCAGGAATAAAGATGGGCCAATGGAAGAGTCATAATTGGCCCTTAAAGGACAGTGCACACAAAAACTTAAATTCTGTTCATTCGCTCATTCTTGTGCTGTTTCAGACTCATGTGACTTTCTGTTTTTCTGGACACACAAAATCATAATAGTCTAGCAGGGAACTTCCCAAAACATTGGCTAGCATTCTCTGAAACTTCTCTCAAAGTTATCACAAAACTACTTACAGTAACATTTTGCTTACAGTATCATATGTATCAGAAATGGTATTGTGTTAAAGTTGTTAGTGGAACATTTTAGAAATGTTTGAATATTGTTGTTTTAAACAAGCAATAACATTAATACACTGGATTAATTAAACTGGATTAAACCGGGTGTGTTTTGACAAGTTTTTTGTTACTTAAGAGAAACGTTAAGGCAGCGTTCTACCAACCAAAAATTGTTAGCTGGTTAAGTTGTATTTAAGTTCTTTGTGTGAGAAACAGACTGAATTTAATTCGTCATTCATTGATTATGAGTCATACAATGAGGTTTTAAAATAACTGGAAATAAATAATGACACATTTTCTTTTTGGGATGAAATATTAATTGGATATTTTTAATGGATTTTTATAATGGATGTTTTTCAAATCAGATGTCATATTCTCTTTAGTTTTTCCTCGACATTGTATCTAGCATTTTTCTGCTAGTTTATTTCTTTATTTCTTTTGAAGGTCTCTTTTAACTGTCAGATATCTGTCCCAGTCTGATGACATCACAGCTCGGGTGGCTGGTGAAAAGTGTTAAAAGCTTGCATACTTTCTTACAGTGTGAACTTCAGCATAATTAACTTCAGCATTTTCTAAATGTCCTTATTCATATATATTTATTTTTAATGCACACAGCAACCATTTTAATAGCAATAGCAATTAATTTGTTTTCCAGGCCAACGGCTTCCCAAGCAACATGACAGCCTGTGATTATAATGGGAGCTGTTACTGGTTGTGTTGCATGTTATAGAATGTTACATATTCTGTATCATAAAGTGGTCAAATATAATTGCCAGTAATTATAATGAGTGGTTTGAGTGGTTTGTTTTTTTAATGCTTAACTTAATCTAAAGTTCGTTTTTATTCCTTATTAAAGTGACTAAAGCTGATAGTTTTTCCTTCCTTTTCGTCAGCATTGTAATATTCCCTAATTACCCATTTTGCATGTTTTTGTCATTTAAAGGCCTCTGGTGAATACAATTAATAAATTGCATGAGCTCCCTTTTTACACCAGTGTTGTTTATTAAAGCAAAATAAATGTGATTTGGGCTTTATTAGCTTCAGAAGAGCGTTCATTAAATAACTGGAGAATATCAAAGTTTTTAGAATAAGTACTTTAAATAATCGAAGAGTTGTTTACACTTTTGAGGACTCATTTCTCAGCATTAAATACAAGTGAAGTGCACAGTTTAAATAAGACAGAATAAAACAGATGACTGTAAATCTCTGATGTCAGCAGCTCAGCCAAGATGTCAGAAAACATTTGTTAAGAATTATTAAAGAAAGTCACAATCACACCTGATGGTTTGTGACTGGAGGAAGTGCTTTTGCAGAAGTCTGGTTGTGTATTTGCACAGATAAAGATAATAGGCTTAAGTTAGCAGTACAGTTTAGTGTGAATTTTGTCCATGTTTAGCTGCACACCAGCACAATACAGAGCACGGCCTCATAGCCCACACAAATGGAGTAAACGCCTCATAATTTGATTTTATGGAGTTATATAATGTTGATATTCGATTGTTGACTTGGGCATGTTGTGATTATGCTCCACGTTTGTTAATATACAGAACAGATGGATCATTGATATACTGAAAGTGTTTCAGAAAGCACTTTTTTAACCCGTGTCATTCTTTTTCTCTGTCTGTCTCCATCTGTCTTCTCTTTCTGTCTCTGTTCCCGTAATGACATTTTTCCTTCAGTGTGCAGTCATCATTACGAGGGGAAGAGCGGTGGCTGGAATGAAGTGGCTGTTTTCAGCCAGGCGTTTTATTCAGGCTCAGTGAGACCGGCTGAGACGGATCCGTGATCAGACAGGGTCAGACCAAACATTGTGTCTCATCCACAAGCCCCTTCCCTCCCACACCCTCCCCTCCACGTTTCCTCTCACGTCCGCCTCCGTTCGCACACGCCTGCACTGTTAGAGGCCACTAAATATCTGACACGCTGGAGAATTCGCAATCCTTTGAGAGTCTGTAGCCTTTTCAACCTCTCTCTTCTCTTTATTGAATACATTTATGGAGACGTGCGTGTGGCTCCGCGGGTCGGCTGATTTGATTCTGCGTGACTTCGTTTGCAAGGGATGGAGAGGGGAGGGGGGTCGTATCCAAATTCAGCTCCTGGTGCTTAAAGAGGCTGATGCGACACCGCAGTGTGCGCCTTTATTCGTAATTGAGAGAAATACATTAGTGGAGTGCCAGCGTGGGGTGTTTTTTGTAATTGAAGTGGCACTGTGTTAGTATAATAAAAAAGAAACACACGTTCGTGTTAAATCTATCAAACCTGTAGCTGTAAACTGTTTTATAGAGCCCTTGATGAATGTGATTTTTATACATGATGTTTATTAGTTTGTTTTAATTGAACACATTTTTTATTTCGTTTTCTTTTAATTTACATATTACCCTTGCAATAAATGGCCAATTTTGTTGTTTTTGTACACTTCAAGGTTCTTAAAAGGTTTTTTACAGTGATGCCAAGGAAGAACCAAAAACAGGTTCCCAAAGAAACCTTCAAAGGTTCTTTCTTACCTTTTTATAATGTAAATAACTATTTTATGGGTGTTAAAGGTTCTTTATGGAACCATACAGCCCAAAATTGTTCTTCTATAGCATCGTGAAACTTTTTTAAGAGTGTAAAGCAGCTGTTTTTTTTTAAAATCACCGTTTTGTTGCGATACTTGTAGTAAAAGTACATTGTAGTATTGCGGTACATAAGACATAAGATGCCAGAATCTGTTTCAGCTTTGCAACCTGCAAACAACTTTTTCAGAAGTTTGTAAAGAATGCGGTATTACATAACTGCGTCCATAAGTGTTCCTGTAGCTAGTAGAATATGGTTAACAATGCCAGAGGCGACCTCATCCCTCTCTCTTGTTCTCCATCTCATAAATCAGTGTATTGTGAGTCGTGGGTTTGATTCCCAGAAACACCTACTGATCAAATGTATAACTTGAATGCGCTATACTGTGAGTCAGTAAGAGAATAGTGCCGGTAAAATATATATGTATATAAATATTTATATATGTGTGTGTGTGTGTACAGTATATATGTATATATTTGAATATGAAATATGATCATTGACATATGGTACAAAGTTGAAACACAACTGAGATCTTCATCAAATCTCTTGAGCTATGAAAGAGAATTGAAAAAAAATCTGTGTTTGTTCAGATATTTATATTGTTGTCAAATTACACATTTACACATTTAGCTTTAATAGTTCAGGACTTGATTTCAATAGATGTGAAATAATAGAAAAGGCCACAGCAGACTCAGGCATGTTTTATTATGTATTTGGTGCTCAGCAGATCATTACGAGTAATTGTCTTATCAACGCTGGCTAAAATCAATATCACAATGTCTCCGTTTATTTCAGCTCACCGTAATACTAGCAATTACGTCTAATCGTGCCATTTCTGTTCATTTTGTTAGCAGACAGATGCAGAGTATCTTGTTAAGGTTTCAGTGAATTAAACTTGCTGTTTTGCTCCTTGAGTTTTCTAAGAGGAGAATGTTTCATGTTTTCATAAACTCCTGCTCACTGGTTCCCTTTTCTTCTCGTCTTAACACTCTCGGCCATTTTCCCCTTAAACCTTAAACCTTAATCCTTTATGCTTGTGGGACTTTCTCTTTCCTGTTAGAAGTCTCTCTTCGCGAGCCACACGTCAGTTAAACCACATTTAGGCTATTTTCCATCTAAAGGGTTGCCATCGCATTTCTTTGAACTACCGTTTTTGCATGCCGCATGCGGGGCTTTGCATTTCCCAGAGGCGTATTTTTGAGATGTTAGCTGCGGGTCTATCAGCCGCTGATCAGAGGATGTTTTATATTGTTCTTTTTCTTTGAGGCCAGTGCTACAATTTTGGAACTTTTTGAAACCGTATTAGCATAACAGAGAATGGCGTGCACACGCTTGTGTAGCGGAACCAACAGGGTGGAAAATGAAACATCTTACAAAGATCTTTGAGAGATTTTTCTTTACTGATGTATTGATGGAAACGGATATTTCAAAGACGCTATTGTACCTTCTGATACCATAAGATGAAATGAACAGCCCATTGTAACAAATTATTGGCTATTTTATGAAACAATTTTTTGCCTTTTTCAGGTTGATAAGATTGTTTGATGAGGTTGTTGATTGGTAATAAGGTCATTGCACATTATAATCTTTCTGGGATCTTAAAGATACGTTAATTTTATAAAGCAGATACAGTGTTTAGGTGTTAACAAATTGCCAGTTTATAATATCCCTTTAAAATATGCTTCTAAGAAAAAGAAAAATACATTGATATTTCTACCAACGTTTAAGTATTAATGTATGCTATTTAAAATCATAATAACAGGGTTTTAAGTTTGTCCTATGATGAAAAAAAGATAAAGTGATAATAAACTGGAGACTCATTAACTTGTTTTAAACGTTCACTTCTTGACAGGATTATGATGACTATGAGGTTTTCTTTATCATTATGAATTTTGCTAATACAGCAAAGAGAAATTGGAATTTTGACATTGTTATAAAAATACAGTTCTAAGTTAAGTTGTTAGTGAAACATTTTAAAAATGTTACAGAATTAAAAAATGTTTGAATAACATTCTTAAAATTACAGTGTTTAAAAAACTGGACTTTTTGAATATTCTTAGAACTTTCATATACCATTTTAAACGTTTTTGTTATGTTCTGTTACGTTCTTACAATCTAAAATTGTTGGGATGTCTCTAACTATTCACTTACAGTTGCAGTTTAGCAGCCATTTTCAAAGGCTTCTCCATCAATAAACGCTATATTGCCCATCAGCTTCATCCCCTGCAGTTTAGCCAG
This sequence comes from Ambastaia sidthimunki, assembly GCA_036877625.1. Lineage (NCBI taxonomy): Eukaryota > Metazoa > Chordata > Actinopteri > Cypriniformes > Botiidae > Ambastaia > Ambastaia sidthimunki. The sequence goes on from JAZGTK010002321.1 coordinate 5,932, forward strand.
TGATTTATAATTGCCTTAACTGCTTCTCTTTCAGCCACTGCTGGAGATTAATCAGTCCTTAAATTTAAAATCCAGCCGAGGCCAGTTTGAGTTCGACCCTGGCCGCCTCTCTCACAGGGCACAAGGATTTAATTCTTACAGTTGTGTCTGCTGGTATGGTGGAAGAAAGTGTGTTAATTCACGTCTCCAACGGTTACAAGATTACTAATCTCTGCCAAAACAGCATGATGTTGAGCAGCCACATTCCAGTCCAGAAAGTGATCAAACTGAATGATTAAACCTGGTTTGCTGGTTTTAACTGCTCTGTTAGCTGGTTGTAGAGGGTTTTTGCCAGTCTGGAACACTCTAAAAACAAGCCAGGAGCTGTTTGATCAGGCAAAACTAGCTATGTATATAAATATAAACACAGACACACCACTAAATATATATGTGTGTGTGTGTGGTCCTGGTATTTACTATGTTTTGGGGACTAAATATCCCCACAAGTATGGTAATACCAGTACCTTTTGACTTTGTGGGGACAATTTTTAGGTCCCCATAAGGAGCTTATAAATACAGAATGATGTTTTATGAAAATCTAATCTGTGAAAAATGTGTGTGTGTGTGTGTGTACAGTGTATATATTAAAACTGTACATTATAAACAATATGACAGAGCTGTATTTACTAGAGATAAAATGTTGTGGCTGTTATAATATGATCTCTGTTAAGCACTTTTTGCCTCCTGTGATGCTAACACCTGGAGCAGTAGCATCATTTGTGCTAATGGTGGCTAATCCACTCAATTAGCAAAGCACACATTTGTAATCTGGGTGTCTGTGCTAGCAGGCAGCTTTACATTCTCTTTGTCTTCCTCTTGCAGTCTAATGCCCTGTGACACGTACAGTACAGTAGCAGAACTCGGTCCCCTGCGGTAACACGCGAACAAAAGAGCTGTTTCAGACGACTGTTTTCAGCTCTAGCTGCTCCCCCACGTCTCGTTCAGTCTCATTTTGTTTTTCTGTATTCTGCATTTCAATCCCCCCCACAGGACACCGCATTCACCTTTGCAGCCCATTAATTAGCACCAGCAGTTAATAGCGCCTCCCACAGTCGCAGCCTCAGCAGTTTCACCTCAGTGTTGGTGTCACCAAATCAATATCAAGTCGGGAATAAAGCACCTGGGAGTTTCTCCTCAGCGACGGGCCTCCGCAGTCACGACCGCTTCCCAAACGATTTTTTTTTCTTCCGTTAGAAGCGGGTCGTGAATGCACCAATATCTCGCCCGTTTCCCATTGGCTCCGGTTTTATTTAAGCGATAACGCTCTCAAAATTCTCCTCACATCTGGAGGAGAAAAATAATCTTTCTGGGAGCTTGGAGAAGAAGAATCAAAATCTGAAAACATCTAATCCAAAAAAAATAAAGAATATTTCCCAGAGTCTGTTGTTTGATTTGACTGGATTTGTAGTTTTTGCTGCTGTTGTTGTTTTGTTAAGAATAGCGCATGGATGTTTAGCATTTAGATGACATGTTTGAGGAGAGGTGCGACAGATCAGACACGCTGCGTGAAATGTTTCACAGATAATGCCAGAAATACAGGGTGGGGCGGCATACGGGCGAGCGGGCACTGGGTAACCAATGCTGCCCGTGGAATCTTTGGGCACTGTCAACAACATTGTGAATGACGCTGTGATAAGCCAATCAGCAAATGTGCCAACAGAAGCTTAGCGTGCCGTCTGTGTGCCAATAAATGTGACGGGTCCAAGTACCAGATCTTGCCAACAAGAGACTCAGAGTCTTTATGGGGTTAAAAGGTTTTTTTTAATATTGAACGAGCAAGTGGAAAGTTGGAGGAAGTTGGAGAGAGTACAGACTTCAAATAAGCACTATGAAGTTGAGAATATAGGGCCAGTTCACTTGTGGCAGTTTCATGAACCAGATGACAGAGGCCTTGTATAAGCACAGCCGGCAGTGTTTGAGACAGTGAAGCAGTGACTAACTAAAAGCAGAAATGCTGCTAACTGTGGCACATGTTCAGTACTGTAAAATAGTTTAGTATGTAATAGTAGGTTTTCACATGTGCAAAAACACATGATCAGATGTGATATGTGTGCTTTTGGAACATTTTTATGGGAATCCCATGTAAATTCCTGCAGGAAACCCTGTGGAACATTATGAGGGAAGGGGTAACACAATACGTTTTCCAACAAGTAGCGGTGTGATATGATAAAAATGAAGTTTTTTTATCTGACTTTGTATTGCACAACATTACAATCTGAGAAAGCAAATGCGGTCATCAAAGATGTCCTCCAAACAAATTAAGTAACCCTTTTTTCTCCAGTAGTGTTGATTCATTTCAGCAAATTGGTTTGTTAAAGATTTGTTAAATCTAAATTTAGTGTAATTGGATACTTTCATAATGTAGCTCTTTTTGAAAAGATGTGCATTAAAATAGCTCAAGTTGCAAGAGATTTCTTTTTTTAAATAACATTGCTTTGTCATTTAGCAGTTGTTATAATTCTGTTCAGTTAGCAACACAAACTTATACTGTCATTGTATTGTAAGTTGCTTCACATGCAGTTGAATACATGTGAAATAATTTGATCAATTTAGTTTTTTAATGCGTTCATTGATCTTGCAGCAAGAACACGTCTAATAAAATTCCTTACCAATATTTCCTTTCTCTTTCTTACAGCCTTTGCCCAAGGAACCATCTTAAAGGACTTCAGATTGCCGTGAGAAGGTGAATAGAGCTCCAATCAGATTATTTCTTATCTTGCTCTGTTTGCTGCTCTTTAGTAAGTCATCATTGCACGTGGCTAAATCTAATATGACATGACGCGCGCGCATCCAGAGCAGAACGGCTACAGAACGCGGCGAGCGGCCGTTTCGCTATCGCGGCGCTCGCTCGCTTTAAAACGGCGTGACAGATGGCCGCGACAGAGGTAAAACAAGAGCAGAGCCGAATCGAGTGGAAACCTTATCATTTATCCAGCCAATTGTGCGCCGATGGCGCTGATGAAGTTCTGTTAGCAGTGATGCACCTGATCCGCGGAAGGGCCGGAGCCGGATTAGAGGGCAATCGGGGGCGCCGGGTTTGCTGCGGATCAAGAGATGAGATGAGATGATGACGGTTCTGGACGTGAGCAGAAACCTCAAATCTCTCGCGCTCGGAGAATCCGCTCTGCCTCAGTAGTCGCTCGGCCCGGTGCAGATGGTGCGACGGCATCATTGAAGGAGATACGTTTGTATTTAACAAGATATAACAAGATATATTTACATGCCAGCTGTTGTTTGTCTTACCAGCTTGCTGTGAGCGATTCCCGGTGAGCGTTCATGGCTGGGGAGCGACTAGAGTTTCGCGGTGAGGGAGGGAAATTGCGAGGAAAAAAACTGGCATAAATTTATGTTAATCCTTGAGGCAATTAGCACCTGTCAGTTAGGGGATTTTAAAGCAATATTCTTCTATTATTTTCATTACCTGATAGATTGAAATGCTGAATGTTGTTATAATAACAAAATTTTTTTTTTGTTTAGTAAAAATTGTCCATTGGGAAACATTGACTTTCAACGCCGGTAAAGTGTTATTCAAACAGGCAAAGCTACATTTGAGTTGAACACACTTTATTTCTGCACAGGAAAAGCAGTCTATTAAAAAGCAAGTCTTAAGGGAAGAGTTTTTATTGAAAGGCACTATTATAAATGGTCCAGAGAGAACACTTACAGGACTGTCTCAGAGGGAAACTGTTGTGTTAGGATTCTGTGGAGACTTTTAGAGCTTTGTTAGGCTTCAAGGTGGTACAGCGTTAGGAAATGAAGTTTCTGCGTTATGCTTCTGCTAGCGTTAATGCCGACGTTATCAACGTTTCCAGCATGCCGTGTCCTCCACCCTCAAGAGAACGCTTCACGATTCAGAGGTAATTACAGATAGATGGAGAAAGTGAGAATACATAAATAATTATTTGGAGAAGAACTGAAAGGTTTGAAATTGTTTTCTGATTTTGGCAATTACATATGAAGAGCATTAAAGATTGATTCGGGAAGCACGGGGAATGTCAGATTAACAAATCCCAATTCCAAGTTATTTATGAATGATGAATTCCGGGGGTTGTTATTTGGACAGCCTTGAGCAGATCAGAATTTTTGATCGTCTATTTGAAAGAAAGTTTGAGCAATAGTTTGGGAAAATCAGACTCAATAGACAGAGTTACCTCAGTTTTTTCCCGGCCTGACGATGTCATGGCAAATTCTATAGTCAATATCTGATTCTGATCTGCTCTAAAGCTTTTCATTGGTTATTGCACTTGTTTAGAGCTTGTATGAAACACAACTAGTAATCTCCGATTTGTTCTATATAGTCAATCGGTCAAACTGGTTTAAAGAATGATGAAACTGCATCATGATTTTTTAAATCCTTTATTCAGTTACTACAAATGACTGAAAAGGTCAAAAAGATGTTTGAGCACCGACAAGAATAAATGATTTTTAAAGTGAAATTCCAAACATGTTACAGCAGTAAAGCATAAAAATGGCTTAATTAAGCACTTTGGTAGAAGTGTTGTGATTAGGAGGAAGTTCAGTGAGGTTTTCAGTGAGTTTTAAACAAGTGATCGTTCAGGCTCAGGGGAAATTATTCTGATTAGTGTACAGACAATATACATTTACATACTACACGTTAATTTTAATTGATCATGAATTAACACTTAAAGGAACAACAGGAGTCATAATTTTCACTTTAAAGAAAAAACAGGGCCACAAGATGTACGTGCCCACATTAAAAAAACCTGCGTGTAACAAAATAATCATTATAACAAGATTTTCCTGCAAAAGAACATCGTTCGGCCCTCACCATTTACCTTTTTCAGAAGCGCGTGTGTGCCTTTCAAATCACTGACTCTTCAAAACGCTGTGATGTATAAAAATCATCAGTCACTACGTCAACACAAACAAAACAGCGCAAGAGCAACAAACATGAAAAGACGAAGCAGGAAATGTTTCAGCTGCTGTTTTTTCTGTCCTTTGATCATGCTGCAAAATGCATTTTGCTAATGTCCTCACCATCTTTCTTCTTTGTGTGTGTGTGTGTGTGTGTGTGCATTCAGGTTTTCTGATACTCACGAGAACATCTCCAAACCGGAATCATCCCTCAGCCCCACACATTCGTGTCCATCTTCTCATCTCGGCGCTAAAGATATCAGCTGCCTCACTCCCCATCACCCTCACACAGGAAATGGACCCCGCGTGACATGGTTACGGTCAGTCAGGCATCCCAACAGGTACATGCAGGTCATTAAGCCCCAGCTGTGGCCGCCACCACCATTTACCGCAGCGTGGGACGCCTCGAAAACATTTCCTAGAAAAACGATGACATCATCCATCTTGACTGTTTCACTTTAGAGATCTTTGAGGTCGTTTAGCCGGCAGAACGTTTGGTTGCTTTCAAGTTAAGCCAACAGAAAAGACTGTGTTTGCACCTTTAAGAGAAAGATCACAAGTTCCTCATCGAGAGCATCTACAGTAAATGGACCTTGTGGGAGAAACTCACGCTTGCCACCTGCGATGTTTTATTAAAGAAGGACCAAGGACGTGTAAAGATGTTTTGGCAAAGATAACATGTTGGTACCAGGATAAAGTTCCCCAATCTTTGTCATAAGTATGAACAGTTATATTCCGCACAAATTCATTTGATTAATTGAGACAAGGGGCCAACACAGCAGATATTTACTGTACATTTGACCTTGAGGTCACATGCATTGGCTATATAGATTCTGTACCGTATACTCTGTCTAAAAATGGCAATGCACTGATCTTGTTAATACTTATCATGGGTGATTTAAAGATTTGCAAATGCTATCTGAATCTCATCTTTTTTCTCTCTCTGAGGCCTCTCTTTCACTCTCTGCTTTAAATGTCTGTCTCTAATGGATATATAATTTCTATGAATACTATTTTGACTGTAAACTGACACTTGCAATGGAGTATTGAACTAGATAGGAAATAAAGGGTGTCCATGTAACTGTGCACCGGCTTTGAGGTGTCTCTCTGTAGGTCACACTGATACAGTTCTGAGTCAACATGATATTAAACGACACTGTTTCATTTCTTAATAAATGCACCTGGTCTTATGAGACAGGATTCATCAGTGCAGCTCTTTTCTTAAAAAACAAGAATAATATGAATTTAATGAAAATGAAATAACTTAAAATAATGTTTGTGTAATGCTAATGAAATCAAGGTCGAGTGAACGGGGAAAACTAATATTATCTTTTCATGTTGACTTCAAGTACTTGAATAATTAGACTTTTGCTCTTTCCTCAGGTTTTGAAGAAATCTGCCACTTATAAGGTACAAAGATCTACAGTATTGGCAAAGACAGGGTAGACAGTAGTCACGGGCAATAGCAAGCTAGCTTTGAAAGCATAGGATCACCCCCCCTTCAGAGCTTTTTCCAAAGCCACACCTCCTCCAAAACACATGAACATGATACAAATACAAAGTTTGACAGGCAAGCAGGACATCCTATCATTGCATTAGAACCAAATGAAATGATTGGATGAACCTTTTATGGGGCTGCACCTTCCATAGAAGATATAAATATACATGAGTAAATATTTTGACCACATAGTGATTGCTATCGAAGATAAAGACTTTTAACGTCACAAAAAATGTTTCTGGAAAGAATCCCCTACCCTGCCTTTAAATCTGTTTTCTCCTCATAGCCAGTAAAGAAGATCAAACCGTAAGGGGTTAACCGATAGACGTAACTAGTTGTGTGAGGTGGAGAAAATAACCACGGTGAGAGAGATGAAAGAGTGAAAGAATATGGTCACTTTCAGTGAACAGTAGTAATTCATCAGTCTCAAGGGCCCGGCTGCCTGAAGTTGTGAATTTTAATGGTGGTTTTATGGTTCCTAATAAAGTCTGTTATGCTTTTGGCAAATATGCAGACCACGACATCTCCTGCTTCCAATTACTGAGAAACTCAAGGAAATTTTGTGTTCATTCGTTATATTGTACAGTTACTCAAGACTCTCCCTCCCTCTCTCTCTCTCTCTCTCCCTCTCTCTCTTTCTCTTTCTCTCAAGACTCAAACAGCTTTTATTTGCATCTTTGCATCTTTACATTGCAAAAAATTCAAATATTTCCGCAATGTATATTTAATTAAAGATACATTGTATATATAATGTATAATTAAAATATACATTATAATTAAATATACATGGTTTCGCTCTGTTCCTGGAGGGCCGCATCCTGACGGGTTTATTTCCAGTCCTGCTGTTACACACCTGCCTGTAATTTTTAGCTACTTTGTTCGTGTGTGTTTGATTAGCTAAACTGAGGTTGCAATGCTAATATTTTTGTTTGCATCACAGAATGATGCTACAACCACCAAATATCTTCAGCTCACAGTCTTTACCGTCCCGGCCATTTATTATTTGTCAATAGAAACAACCATATTTCTGGCCTGAAAGACTGCAGCCTTTATTTTATCCTCAGACTTTGGCGTCAGTTCTTGTGATTTCTAGGTGATATTTATGTACATATTTACTCACAAGCAGCTTGCGGTTATGGGATCAATAATGTCATAAAATCAAATCACAAGTGCAGAACGGTGCTGAGAGGTCATGTTATTACTGCGATATCTCTGCCTTTCGGCCCACTGTATCAAGATCCAGTACACCCATTTTAATCTATCCGTCAGCGCTAACTACGGAGGAAGCCATAACCTGTCACATTCCCAAGACTTACAGTCAGGGTAGGTGATCTTTATCACCAACATTTTTGTGTTATGCTGGTTGAAAGTCTCTCTCCACATCCTGATATAAACCACTAAGTGATCTAACTATATTTAAATGTATTAATATGGGCCAAAAGCAATGATAGGATGTCCTACTTGCCTGTCAAACTAAGTATTTGCATACCTTCACACACTGTTGAGGGAGGTGGGCTTTGGAGATCTCTCTGAAGGGAGGGCGGATCTTATGCTATTAAAACTATCTTGCTGTTGCTAGCCTCTGCAAAATTGCCCTTTAAACCAACAGAAAGATGCGCCTGTCACATGACATGCTGGTGTTGTGGTCTTCATTGCATTGAATGCAAGATAGAGAAAATCTGGATGTGCAGTAACTGCGTCATGCAGTTCTGGGGTCTCTTCCGTGGTTTTCCACCCTGGGGCATCTGTCATTAAGTCTATATAATAGATCCATAATTGGGGGTTTTGCCCGGATTAAGAGATCGTTACACTTAATTACAACAAAGCTCGCTGCTCTGAGATGTCTGGCCAAGCAGATTTAAAAACAGACGATAGTGTTAAAATCATCAGAGCATGTACAGACATAATTACAGCATGTTTTATCCTATTTAAGTCCCTGGTATAAAAATGTTAAAGAGGTTTTTTTAACACCTGTTAGTGCGCTCAAACCGCATCTTTCACTTTTAAAAATAAAGGTGCTAAAAAGGTTCTTCACACGGATGCCACAGAAGAACCAGTCAAAGGTACTTTCGTGCACAAGGTTCTGAGAATGTTCTGTGTTCTGCATGGAAGCATACACCCCAACAAAGAACTTAAGAACTTAAAGGAACCTTAATTCTTAAGTGTATGGTATAATAACTGCGAAAATAATGCACTACCACTTTGAATGTTTGTTTGTGTCTAATGTGTGTGTGTGTCATTAGTAATTAGTAAAATGTTTTTTAAAAATAGTTAATGTTAATACAACATCTGAAAAGATGTTTTGAATGTTCCTAGAACTTTCCAAATAAAATTTTGGTCATTTCATGGAAACGTTACAGAAACGTTAGTTTTAACCTAAAGCTGTTAGCTGGGAGACACTTCCGTGACTGGGCTACCGTGCAACACAACTCTAGAGTCCAAAAACATCCAGCCAGGAATTCAACCCATGCTGTTTTAATAGCAGTGCATTAACATCAGTGCAGAAACGCTGTTGTGAATTCTATTAATGGCCACCGGCTGTGCTGCGTGTGTTTGCACCTCCGGTGGTCCCGCATCGCGTCGCTCTCAATGGCCCCCACATAATAACAGCCCGAGTTTCTGAGCGCGGAACGGGAGGCATTTATCGCGAAACAAAACCGTCCTGGGTTATATCACAATACCACAAATTATATAAGCACACGACTCCTGCCTGCATTTGTTGATGGAGTCTGTGAAAGTGCCCGACAGAGTTTTACAGAGTTTTACATAACAAAAGTTTTGAGGCCTCAGAGACACAAGCTCTGGCACCGCGGTGGTTCATTTTTTATGAAGACGGAGAGAAAACCCTGAAAGTGCATCTCCTTAAAGCTGAGAACTGACCCTTGAAAGATCTTTCAGGCCCAGAAGCAGTTTGAGTGTCAGAAATGTGTTCCTCACCCACATCACCCTGAGCAGAAAACACAAGCTGATGTATGCAGAAGAACAAAACCTCAGTAGATGTCTGATGCCTCGTTCATCTTCGTTGTTGTGTTGTGACTGATATCAAAATAATTTAAATTTGCTTCTTCTAGAAGATACTGTAGATCTATCAATCAAGGTTAATCCAGTCTCCACTTTCATTGTTGATGCATTTGCAACCCATTTGGCTTAATATTTTCAGGTTAAATATTGTATTCAGAGAGTGTAGAATGAGACATGAGTTTATTCAGCAGAAATTGATTGGACCTGTTAGCCTGACCTAAATCCCAGCTAATAAGTTTAGATTGTAAGAACGTTTTCCCTAACAGGTACCACAAATGTTAAAAATGTTATTTTGAATGTTCTAGGAACGTTCATAACGTCCAGTTTTTTAGACATTGTATTAACGTTATGGTTTTGATACAAGAACGTTATTCAAACTTTTAACATTCTGTTACATTTATAAAATGTTCTATTATCAATTAAAAAATAACGTTTTTAATATATATGATATATAGTGTTAAAAAATCATTCTCCTAACATTACTGCATGAACATTTTTGATAACTTCTAAAGAACCTTTTAGAGAATGTAAGCCAATGTTCTGAGAACGTCACCTGTTATCAGTGAAGGTTAATCCAGTCTCCACTTTTATTGTGTGATGCATATGCAACCCATTTGACTTGCTATTTTCGGGTTAAATAAGGTATTCAAAGAGAGAACAGTGTAGGGTGAGACTGAGTTTATATAGCATAAATTGACTAGAGTCTGACCTGAATTTGAATTTGTGGTTGATTGTGGGGGAATTACTCACCTCATGAAAACACCCACAGCACCCACCGGGTGAAAATCAGGTGGCCTTGGTGACCTCAGCGAAAATGAGAAGCTGTTTCAAAGGTGGAGGAAGTCATTACATTTTGATGAAAGATTATGAAAGCATTTTTCACTTCGAAATAACATGCACGGGTAAAGCATGCACATTAAGACCAGAGACGTAAAAAAGGTCCATTTTGATTTCATGTTGACCTTAAACATCTCTCTCTCCAGCCTCATCAAATGGAGGCTGTCTGTGATCACAAGAAGTCAATGAGAAATGTTATTTTCCAGTTTTATTTTACCCTTGCAAAACAGACAGAACACCTCTTAGCCTCCTAACTTCACTTTAGTGTAATAACGGAGTTGTGTAGCCTCGGGACATTTCTCAAAATGCATTTTCCTGGAAATATTGATGCTGTGTTTAATAATATTTGTCTTCTTAGGGGCACTGGGCCATCTTTGTGCTGGTATTCCAAATTGGATTATACGGCGTGCCTCGATTATTTCTCTGTTTTTTTCCTCTCTTTTCTTTTGGTGTCAATCCTAAAGCAGCCACAGAGAATGAGATAAAACAAAACTTCTCTTCTGATAATTTGTCACAAGTGTTTGAACGTACTTTGTTTTGAACGTTTTGAACGTGTTTTGAACTTTGTGCCTTTAACACGGTAAATTGAAGAGGAGCAAAAGATTAAGCGGGAAGTGTGTTTAAAAGATTACATAAAAGATTTATATAAATAAACCACACAAACATCCCCAAAATGATCTTTAATTCGTAAAAACATACGTCCTCATTGATATTCCAGAGGGAAGATCGGCTGGGTGAGATCAAAGTGATAAAAATCATCGCAAAAGAGCTTCAATAAGAGCAGATATGAAACAAGACATGTGATTAAATCAGGGATGCATAAATAAAATGACAAGCCTTTGCAGAAAAGCCGGGAAATTGCATTAAATCATAATTCTATGCTGTGGGAAATATTTGTGTGTGCTTGTACGCATGCAGTGTTTTGGGCAGCTGGTCTGCACGTAAACACACACACAAACACACACACACATAAAGACACATTTACATACAACATCAAATGCGAACACAACACTTCACCTCCCACTGCAGAACAAGCGCCAAAAAGACGAACATCAGCTACATTATCCACCAAATAAGTAATAGTTTTTGTAGTAATGTGATACTCTCTGTTCATTTTATAAGGTCATGGCCGCCTGATTAGATTCTATATATAATCTGAAATATATTTCAGCTCTGGGCCCGTGTGGACGTGGTTTTTGCCATGGAAACGAAACAGAGGTTATAAAAATACTCCCGACCACAGAAATGCAGAGAATATGTTACAAACATCAGAGTTTGAAGTGCAAGATGTGCTTGTAATTGTTTTTCTGCCATAACAGTAAAACTGAAACTTCTCGCTGTCAGATAGAATCACAGCTAACCCTTTAAGGTTGTAAAACTGTTTTCCAAACGTTTCCGTTAAGTAAAAGAAACATTACAAATGTTATTTTTGATGTCCTAGGAAAGTCCAGTTTTTAGACACTGTATTAACGTTAATCCTAAACTTTTTTTCTCTGCAATATTTTTAAAACATTCCACTAACAATTTAAGAATAACATTTTTGATAAACTATTTATACGAAAGCGTTCTACTAACATTTCTGCAAGAATGTTTGGATAACGTTGAAAGAACGTTTGGAGCACATTAGCCAATGTTCCGAGAACGTTCCCTGTTGGCTGGGCGGTTGTTAATCAAACTGAAACAGTGTAAACATGCAGAAGGGAGGCAGCTGCGGTTCAGTGGCGCACGGCAAATTCTTCCCTCAGCCGTGATGCCACTCCCAGATCTGCAGTAAATCACTCCCGTCCGGCACAGGTGGGCTCACATTAGTGCTTCTAATAGCCATAAAAACCTGCAATTGGCAAAATGAGATGAATTTGTGTAACTTTCCCAAACCAATTGTCTGTGCAGCCAGGCCTTCTTTTGCAGCATGCTGTTACAGTCAAACCCAAAATGTGTGCAGATGGATTTCTATGTTTACTGAAAGTGACACAGGCTATTAGCTGTTTGAGGCTAGTCTATACTCTTCAAAGCTCTTAGCCTCGGAGATCAATATGGTATAATTGACTCTGTGAATGTCTGTCTGGTTCACATCTCGTGTTGTACGGCCGCAGAGAGGGGAATTCGTACAGCTGCGTTTGGAGGGGTGTGGGTTTTCTGTTTGGGCCACTTGAGGAAACGAAATGTCAGCGAAATGTCAGAAACTTATTTGGAAAGTGATGTTGCTACAGAGATAAATCTCATCTTAATTATGTGAGGGAAAGAAAAAGCTTTATTTTTCGCAGTGATAATAAAGATGGAACGGTTCTGTGTGAGTTAGCACACGTGAAGTGACTTATAAGAGTTAAAATGCATCTATAGTTATATAGTTTTCAACCTGCAGTCCACTTATAAAGTCACTCAAAGTTTTTTGTACCCAAAGTATTTGTTTCATGGCCATATTTACCTGTCTGTCACTCTCATTGACCCATAGAATAAATCAGGCAAGTTCTGTTTACGTTAGTAAAATATTTGGTTTGGGTCAGAGTTCAGTTTAGTTTCTGGGTGTAAAAGTGGTTTTGTGAAACCGTGTTCACACTGGAGAACTGAATCTGGATTCTCTTAAAATGGTAATGTGAGGTATAGACATTTAATAATCACACTGCAATGATTATGGACAGATGAGGTTTGTCAGACTTTGTAGACCAACATTTATCATTGTTTTTTCTAATGTTTACAATGTTTATAATCAGGCGTTGGTGCGTTCATCTGTGTGTCATGCGTTTTTTTATTTTAAGTAAATACTTTTTGGACAGGTGGAGGTCCAACTCTGAAAGTTACGGTTTGTTTTCCTAGTACATCAGACTATTATATTTTAAAAAGGTCATGAAAAATTCGATTTCTCATGATTTGACCCCTTTAAACTCTTAAACATATACCAGAGACAAGCATGACTCATGAATCTTGCACTGAATTAGAAGCAACGCTGCCATGGCAACAGTTCTTCAGAGATCTGCTACTACTGAGCATCTGTGTGCTGCCTGTTCCATCATCATCATCAGGTTGTTTATCTATAAATTCTTATTTCCAGCCCATTTCATTTATTTGTTTGAGGGCTTAGATCAAAGTAATGTATCGTGCATCCTGTATGATGTGATTTTTATTTGAAACAAGAGCAATAATTATAAGTAAGTGATTTAAAGGGCCCTAAGGAACATGAGTCTTTAAAGGAACGTTGAGGAAGCTTTTAAAAAAACAAACGTTGGTTGTATTGAACCCGCGAGCCCCTGCGTTCATTCGCTCTAGCTTACCCAGCTAACCATCTTAGGCTGTAAGAACGTTCCCTAAATGTTTCCATTAGGTAACAATGTTGTTTTGAAAGCTCTAATTTACCAGAACATTATTCAAACACCGTCTAATTCTGTAATGTTTTTTAAACATTAAAAGTAACGTTTTTGATACATGATATATAATGTTAGAAAACATTCTACTAAAGTTACCGCAATAATGTTTTAGAGATCATTAACGTTCTGGGAACATTCTCTGTTAGCGCTGTACAAGCGCAAACATCTTTCTTTCACATGCTAACAGGTACTGCCGCTTAAGGGCTCCAGATTCCCTGAATCTTGTGCCCACAAACTGTAATATTTGGCTGATTGAACAGAGCCCCTTCACAGCTCACTGCAACCCAAAGATAAAGGCACAATTTCCATCTCACTGCCCTAAAACAAACCCTCGGCGCACAGCACTCAGCAGCCAGAGACCTCAGCCACTAGCCTGCATTTAATTAGCCTGGAATAGACAAGCCTTTATCACTTCAGAGGAAAGAGAATTTTTGAGATGGCTGCTGCTGTCGCAGGAAAATCTTCATGTTTGTGTTGCTCTTTACTCTTCGTCTGCCGCATGCGTGTGCTGCACTTTTGTTTGCGACTTACACGCACTGCAAGAGCAACAAAATGTCACCGAGCATTTAGAAACAGGTCACTGTGTATGCAAAGCAAACAGACTGCATCTATATTGTTTTTCTTGATTTTCAATTATTTCCTTTTGGTTGAAAACAGGGTATATTGAAAACATGTAGAATTTGTGCTATTCAGGAAATAAACACAAATAGTTTACTCATTTGAATATTTCTTTCATTAACATTAATGAATGCATGAGGTGTCACGAATTGACAATGAACAATTTTACACAGTGTTAATTCATCTATGATAATGTTCATTTATACATATACAGCACCGTGCATTGTTCATTTGTGTTCATAATGCTGTAACATGTTAACTTATGTAGCTTAAAATATAAAAAAATATTGGTATATGTAGAAATAAACAAATGCTCAGGAAAATTGTTCATTATTATTTTATGCAAATTGTTAACAAAAAGTATTGTAATATGAAAAAATACATGCATTAGCTTTAAACTTGTTTTTTTATTATCAAAGTAAACATGCGTACAGTACATAAAGATGTTGTATATGCTTGGTAAATCTCTGTATATTTATTGTGACTGAACAGCTGAGCTCTCTTTAAATTATACTGTTAACCAGTTTTTAATTCCCGGAGTCCCTCAGCACTGCATGTTTCTTTTATTTAACAAACTTAATTCAAATAATCAGCTCATTAGCATAGAGTCCCATGAACAGAACCAGCCAATTAGAGAGCAGAGACACGCAAAGCCTGCGGTACTGCGGATCCCCAGAACTAAACCAAGAACCACTGATGTCCTGAACCAGTTTATTCTCTGTGAGAGATGACAACACTGTGACAGTGCTTACCCAACTAACAGTTTTAGGTTGTAAGAACGTTTCTCTAATGTTTCCATTAAGTAACAAAAATGTTAGAACATATAAAACATCCAGTTTGTTAAACGTTGTATTGACATTATTGCTTGGTTAGAAGAACGTTATTCAACCTTTTTTAATTCTGTATCATTTTTTTAAATGTTTCACTAACCACTTAGAATAAAGTTTTGCTTTTACTAACATTACTGCAAGAACTTTAATCATAGAGAACTTTTAGAGAATGTTAGCCAACATTCCGAGAACGTTCCCTGTTAGCTGGGTGCATTATTCGATCATGTGATCATTTGCAAATGTGTGGGAGGTACAAGCAATGGATCATATCTGGGCACAGATCTGCCTCCTCATTAATCCTTGTACCATTCATGTGTGCCAATGTCTAATCAATACCCAGAGGCCTGAAGCGCTGATGAAATTGACATATTTAACATTGAGAGATGTTAGGAGCTGTAACCCAACAGCTTGGATGAATTATAAGCAGCGAGCTCGGTCGCAGAGCTGCTGTTATTCGGGTCTCCTGGCAAATGTTGTGAAATGTTCCTTGAAGAGAAAGCCAGGCCCAATATGGTGCCCCCTGTCCCCAGAGGCAGCCGATGTCCAGATGGCTCTTCTCTCCCTCTCTCTCTCTCTCTTTCTCTCTCTCTCTTTCTCTCTCTCTCTCTCTGTAAATTGGTAAAGCACCAGAGTGGTATGTGCATTAACCAAATCTACCCCTACTGCCCTCATTAAACCTTATTAGAAAGTAAATAAACAGAAATATAATATAATCTACAAGCAGTTTAATTGATGTGTTTGTTAGCCATAGAGGCAAAGAACTTCACGGAGGGGAAACAGCTTGTTACTGGACTGAAAGAGAAACTGCGAAGCATAAAAGTCAAGATTAAATGTGCTGTAGTTGCTTTATGAGAATATATGAGAATTGTGTTTACGTTGTTATACGTTTGTTTGAATAATTATATTACCATTTAACTTTATTATTCGTTTTTATAGTGATTGTTGTTTTTTAATGTTGTTCTATGTATTGTGATATTGCATCAGGTTCTATAGAAACATGAATTTATAGATAAACAGACAGTCTCACACTGTGAAACACACAAACAAAGCAAAGAATCTGAATTCTACAGCCTTTAAAAGGTAAAGTTTTTCCAAAAATGACTTTATGTTCATTACCCTCATGTTACGTACACACAATAGGTGAACAACTTCTGGGAAAATCCAAAATTCTCCAGAGTTCCAGCAGCCTTTGTTCACCATGCTGCTAGTTTAGACCAACAAACTCAGATTGTTGCCTAACATTCTCTAAAAGTTCTCTCAAGGTTATTGAAGACGTTCTTGCAGTAACACTAGTAGAATGTTTTTTTAATGTTATATATCACATATCAAAAAGAAGATTTATTTTTAAGTTGTTAGTGGAATGTTTTAAACAAAACATCTAAAAAAACTAGATGTTTTGAACATTACTAAAACTTGCTAATTGCTAATGTTTTTGTGACTTAATGGAAACATTAAGGAAACGTTCTTACAATCTAAAATTGTTAGCTTGTGTGATGGTGAATAAATGTAGACGTCATTTGTGTTTCTTAGTGGTTTTTTAGAAGACTGACACAAATTAAAATGATGTCACAGCTTTGGTTTCTTTCAGAAGATCCCAGAATGCCTCTTCACTTAATGCAGGTGGAATGAAAGGTGAGAGTTTCAGGCAGTTAGCACCTGCGTTTCTCCCTCATCTTATGAGAATTACACTCATGTCTGCTAGCGTGACATCAGTCCAGACCTGTTTGAAGGATGAGCTGAATCATATCGTCAACAGATGTGTCTCTCTTCTGCACCTGTTCCTCTCAGTGAGTCAGATGAAGGTTCTCCAGCTCTGGAAGACGTTCTTGCACGGTTCCAGGACTGTCCACCACAGATCAGAACATCTTCAGACATCAAGAAGAACTCTGAGAGGTTGGTCCTTCAGAAGTTTTGAAATAGTCTCACTACAGTTTGCCTGGGTAGATGAGTCCAAAAATAATATGTGCCAAGCTGAAAAAACGAGTAAACATTGGCTTTAGTGAAAGAATAAAATAAAGAGGGAAGTTTCTTTATTAGAAACTGCAACATAATATATGGTTTATAGAAAATTGAACTTTAACCCTTGATGATGTATGAAATATTGATTGCTAAATACCATCAATATTTGTTTTAACAGAAACATTCATGACACATGTGGAATATTTTTTTGTTAAACCACCAAATGTAAAACGAAATCACAATCGGTCTTTATATTTTTGTGACGGGTACATTTTGTCTGAGTGATGGAGACTGATGGTGCGAGTGACAACATATGCTGAAAACCCAAAACAACATTGACATGAGCAACAAAATATATTTTTGGACAGAAAAATTATTTGGTTTATTTTGGACCCTGGATGCCCTGCTGATATTTTTAACAGGTCCTCCTGCCCCGACCTACTGTCAGGACTGATTTTTAACTTCTGTAGCATCTTCCAGCCTTTCCGACAAGAAAACAAATTCATGGAAATACATTTTTATTCAACAATTACATATTTTATTTTATGTAAAATCTTTGCATACATTCTTTTACATTACGATTGATTCCGTTATTCACAAATCACTGTTTTGCATAGAAGTCAAAAGCGGTTTCTAGCAATTAACTTTTAAAGAGTCATTAAAACTGATGCACCCTGAGAAACAAAATTAATCTCATCTAATCGTGCACATGATATTTTTATGTTCATACTTTCACATTTTCTGTGACGGGATCAGCGAGTCTTTGAAAGAAAACATGGTGCCACAAATGTCAAAATTCTCTCCGTCTATTAAGGAAAGTCAGCCTGAGTAATTTGCTATGAAATATCAAAGTTCTGCACCGGTTGCTACATCTGCTAATGTGAATCATTTGCTTTTATCTCTCCTGCTGTGAGAATCAAAAACATTAAAAAACAACCAAATCTTTCAGTCTTTAATAAAAGTGGCATTGCTGATTTTAATCTCAAGGCTTAGAGATATTGTTTTCCTCCCTCTCTTTGGAATCTGACATGTGTCCTGAATAGAAAATATGTGTTCTTTGATATTTTTTTCACAATCTCCCGCTGGGTCCTAAAATTCTTCACCTGTCTTCTGCATTTAAATGCATAAAATCAACAACCTGTAGACACAGCGTGTGCCGTGTCACATGACTCACGTCCAATAGCTGAAAAGGAAACAGGCCACAAGAGGAGCTTAGAAAAACAAGCAATAATGTACAGACAGACATTATAGCAACAACATCTCGGTCACATAAGATAAGCTTTTATTATGTTTGTATTAACGTTATTGCTTGGTTATCAGAACGTTATTCAAACATTATTCTGTAACGTTTTCTGTAACAACTTAAGAATAACTTTTTTTGATAAATAATATTTTGTTTTTTAAAAAGGTTTTAAAACATTTTTAGTAGTAAACAGTAGTAAACATATTTTACACGATTGGAAAAATTAACATAAAAATAATAAAATATAAAATTTATATGCTAATTAAAAGTATTAATAAAACTACAGTAAAACTAAAACAAAACTATAATAACCCTGAGCAGGAGATGTTACAGTACAGTATACTATACAGTATATATACAGTATATTACAGTAAATAGAGTCACAGCAAAAGAGGTTTCAGGAACTCAATTGTACATCTTGCCTAACAGAAGACATCCACAATATAAGGCCGTCTCTCGTACCTCACAGCTTAATTAATATGCGCTGACAGATGAATGTCAATTAGGCATTTGAGAAGTCAGATAAGGCCCTTTAAACTGTTTGCATGCAGTGTGGGTAAATTTAGTCATTCTTTCCTCGACAGTCCGTTCGACATATTCCCGTTTTCTGTAAGGATTAACTGTCAAAGAGATTATCATATCACGGTTAAAGCCTACAGCCACTGTCAGACTGATATTTGAAATCATATATGAATTCAGCAAATATATTTCAGCAATTTTGGCACACTGACTTTAGATATTTTGTGAGACGCGAGCGATTTGTGCTGTTTTTGGGCATGTTCGCATTGCTGGAACATTTGTAGGCGTTAATTGTAAGATGAAAACATTAGTGAATATGATGATTGATGAATTTTGAATCAATAGGAACTGGTTGTGTTAGGTGGTGTGTTATTTTTTTACATTAAAATATACCGGCTTAAATAAATTACCACAGTCGAGTCACTTAGCCTAATAAGTGAGCCATAAAGTGTTCTGTGGTTGAAAACATTGCTCTGTTGATTTGCACAACACAAAATATTAAATCCTTGGCCCAACCAATGGCGTGAGCTCAGGGGAGGGCTCACTAACCTTATCTGACCAATAGCAGATTTTATAATATTATTTGTTGATGCTAGTTGTGCTGAAAGTTTTTATACTTTAAGTGACGTACAAAAACAGATTAAACTGTTGTTGGAAATCTTTATTGACCTTAATTTAAACCTTCTGTTGAAAATATACTGAATGCATATTTTTTTCTATTTCAGAATAAAGCTAGTATACAGAATTAGCCGATGTTCAGCCTCAAAAGCCCAGCATGGCGACTACAACACGGTTTCAAAGCCCAGCGTCACTGTCGAGAATGGGCAGAGTAATTGGAGCAGGTGTGATGGTGTTTGAACTGATGAGACAGCGGGAGAGAGATGGAGGGGGGGCTGGGGGGTGTAGCACTGAAAGACTAAAGCTTTCTCTATAATTAAGGCCGCAGGGAACTGCTTCCTGTACTGGGGGAAGTGACAAAACCATTCAATTCTCACATCAAGACCAGTGATGGGTTATCTGACCATCTAAACCTCACTAAATTGGCCATGCATACTCTCACATACTGAGTGCAGTAGATCAAGGCTGTGTACTAAACTCTGTGTGTTAGCGTTTGTGGGTGCTTAACCCAGCTCAAGGGAACGTTCTCAGAACATTGGCTGATGTTCTCTAAAAGTTCTCTCAAAGTTATTAGAAATGTTCTTGTGACATTAGCAGAACTTTTTAATGTTATATATAATGTTATTCTTAAGTTGATGGAACGTTTTAAAAAATACAGAAGTAAAAAAGTTTAAATAACGTTCTATAACCAAACAGTAACATTAATACAACTTCTAAAAAGGTGGGCGTTTTAAACCTACCTAGAACTTTCAAAATAACATTTTTTTATTACTTAACGGAAACATTAGTGAAATAATCTTACAAACTAAAATTGCTAGCTGGGAACTCGGGCCATAAAGCATAATTTTAGCAAAATGAAAAGTTAGAGGAACTTAATGTGCTTTGAATGTGACATTTCTCTCTTCTCTTGCCTTTAAATGTCAGTTCTGATGATGTGAAAGTTGATGGGGTAGCAGCTCCAGAAATGGTCGTGACCAAAAACGAGTCACAGGTTGGTTCAAAAAGGGTCACTGACACCAGTGTGAAAGCTAGACTAAATATAAATATGAACCACTTTAGAATAACAGTTAACTATGCAAGAAACAAATGCAACTAACCATATACATTCATACAAAATAAACTGAAGCAGAAATGCTTATGATATCTTTGTTGCTGATGTCAAAGAATGTGAGTCCAATAATACTCAGTGGTGATTTGGCACAAATTTATCCATCAGCAGGTTGAAACAGCCAAAATCAGAAGCTGCCAACATAGACAGGTTGCATGACCTGGACTCATCGTCAAAAAACATCAAAAACTACAACACAGGCAACATTAAAATTAGATTCACTTGCAACACAGATAAACAGACATTCTTCAGATATTTAGAAAATAAATATTTGTTGTGCATTATCGCAATCAGACTTTGTCATGTTGATAAGTTGGCATTTTGTTGGGCATGTGTAGTGCTTTGTAATATTTAAACATGTCAGCGTTTGATTTTTGTTTGCTTCTTTTGCTATTTTGTTGGATTTCCACTTTTAAAATCCACTTCCTGAAGCAAAACCAGTGGCAATATTTGTTTTTCATATCTGCAGTAAATTATTCTTATTTATGGCTTAAAACTTTTTAGTGCATCATTAACTTTATGAATCCTTTTTATAAGCGAAAACAAACATTTTAGAAGCTGCTAATGGAAAGATAATCACACCGTATGTCAAGGGATCATATTTTGTGATGTTGCACTTATTTTAACAATTACTTTTCAGATTATACTTAACTTGTATTGTATTGCACCACCAAGTTTCTCAACGGGACCCACTTGAGATTTATTGCTGAATTCTTTACTTAAAAAGTTTTACTGTGTTGCCATTGGAGCTTTTGTTATATGTATCACTTCATCAAAGTTTTCGTTTCTGAAAAAATCAAGTCCCCACATTTTGAGTCTTTTATTTGTTATCTGTATAATCTGTGGAATAGAGCAATCATCAGTTCACGGCTGGACGTTGATTGTGTCGCATCGATTTTCGGAGTCTGCATCAGATCGTCTGATACTGATTGCGAGATGTATCTTATTGCGAGATACGAACGGCTTGGTGCATTTCCAGTGCGCACAGTGAAGGGAATGTTTTTAAAGAAAATGAAAGAACGAGATCAAGGGAAAACAGAAGAAAGGACAGAGCAGAATCCTGACACTCGCTCCTAATAAAGCAATCGTGTAACAAGCTATTTGTTCCTTTGCCAGTCTGTCTGGCTTGAAAAGGACAAGGCCTGTGAAAGACCAAGGTGACAGTAATGAACTCTTAACTTAGGTTGTAAACGAGAAAAAAGAACGAGGTTTTTAAAGATCTGCTTTTATTAGCCTTTGAGAATAAAATGGAGTTTTTAATCTAACACAGAGCAGCACACTGGAGACACATCTAAGCACAAAAGAAATAGCAGACGCTTATTTTTCTTAACAAAAATTAAAAAGTGGTTTCCGTGTTTTAGATGTTCTCCTCCTGTTTTATATTCAGCAGCTTGGGGCTTGTTTTCCTAATTTTCCTCTTGTGTGCATTGAATATCAACCTTGAAACGGTTGGTTCAGAATGAAAGAGAAAAACTAGGTGGTGATCTGCTTTTAATTATATTCAACAAACATTCAAGCTATTTGCAGTACAGGGCAGAAAGCAGGGCTGCTCTCGCAGGATTGGTGGGGTGGGAAATGGGGGCGGAGCTTCTCCTGTCAAAATGTGTGGGCAGCTGAGAAAGACTGGATAAGGTTCGAGATCTAGAAGCTGAATAAAGCAATGAGGAAATTTATTAAAAGTGTTAAAATGTTTCATGATATATTGTTTATTTAGATGCACCTTATTTTATCCACACAGTCCCAGCTAAAAGGGAACATTCTCAGAATGTTGGCTAACATTCTCTAAAAGTTATCAAAAACATTCTTGCAGTAACGTTTGTATACTGTTTTAACGTTATATATCATATGTTAATAAGAATGTTCGAAATGTCTAGTTTTTTTGGTTAATTTTGTAACGCTTTAAAAAATGTTTAAAAATTTTTTACAAATTAAAACAAAAACTAACAACAAAGTTTTTGATATATGATATATAATGTCTAAAAACTGTTTTACTAACGTTATTGCAAGAACATAACTTTGAGAGAACTTTTAAAGAACATTAGCTAATGTCCTGAGAACATTCCCTGCTAACCGAGAGGGAGGTTTTTAGTTTTGTTTGTCAATAAATGTAACTGCATGAAAACATGGTCATGTTTGAAATATTCTCTCTGGTTCTACGCTGTGAATTCAAAAAGTTAAACATTGGTTAACTTGTTACATCTATAAGTAATCGGGTTACGTAACGTGTATAGTAATGCATTACCCATAACATCACCGGCCAACAAGTTCTGTTAAACATTCACTTTAAATGCCGGAACAAGCTTTTGCTAAGCTAAATCTTTTTCACTTATTTTCAATACTTTATGTCAGCACTCTTTCCTGTGCCAGTCTCCCCTGAGGAGAGGAAAAGCTGGAGTCATTCTCTCATTGAAATGCATTTATTTCTGCTCAGGAGCACAAAGACAGCCACCAGAAGGTGGAAGAGTGTGGGAATAATTTACGCCCAGAAACAGACAGACCGGAGTGTGGAAGTATGCATCCCAACACACTTCATAAACAACATCAGGCCCAGGGTTGCCAGGTCCTTGTGTAAAAGACAGCCTAATGTCCAATCAAAGCTAGCCCCAAACCAGCCCTGCAACGAGGCCCAAACATAATCTGTGCCCTGCAGAGTTTAAACATCTGTCATTCGTGAGGTTTTTATGCATCCCATGCCAGCTTGCATCTTTGTTTATTAAATATTTTGGCAATTTGAATATGCTTTGAGGCAAAAAAAACAACACTGTAACAATCTGTTTTACACATTGCACCATGTTTTAATTCATTCTACATTTTTAAGTCTGCAGATTGTGTTTGGTTCTATCAATAACTGATCAAAGCAGCCCAACTGTGTTATTTAAAATAAAAAAGCAATTTATTTATAGATGGCAAGAAGGAGTGGACCAGTATTTGGACCATATAAATCTATACAGCATTATCCCAGCTTACAAGGAACGTTCTCAGAACATTGACCAACATTTTCTAAAAGTTCTCTTAAAGTTATCAAAAAACGTTCTTGCAGTAACGTCAGTAGCATGTTTTTTGCGTTGATATATCATATATATCAACAACATTATTAAATAGTTTATGGAACATTTTAAAAAGTTAATTATTAAAAAATTAATGTTTATAAGTTAATATAATAATACTGTTCTGTGTGTGTATTCTTACTTTAATAACATTCTGTTAAATTTACTGCGTGTTAAGCACAACCACAGGTAGTCTGTCTGTTTTTATATAAAACTAATATCTGTTTTGACTTGCAGAAGGTTGGATGTTGATTGGTTAACCTTCATATTCAATTCTGATATGTCAAACACTTCAAATCACAAAACATAAAATTAACCCATAGCAACAGTTTCAGTGTGGCTGGTTTAGTTGAGTTTTAGTCTTTCTGCAATTAACAGAGAGAACTCGAGCAAGTTTTATTAGTAAATGCCTCAGGCCTCTAATTGACAGTTTAATGATTCAATGATGGCATTGCTTGTCACACATTAAACAAGTGTTAATGGTTGCACACTAAGACTGTCAGTAGACATGCCCTGAGGGCTGCTGCATGTGAACGCTACACGGAGGGAACATTCTCAGAACGCTGGCTAATGTTCTCACAAGTTCTTTTAAAAAAAAGTTATTGCGGTAATGTTAGTAGAACTTTTAAATGTGTGCAGGTGGGAATAAAATCTGGATACTACAGCATAAGATTTTCAAAAAAAGACATCAGTTTCTCACATTTTATAGTGCTTTTAAACAGAACCTGTTCACTGTCTAATGTAAGTTTTGGGTGAACTGTTTCCTTAACTGTAACTCTATTTATAAGACAGAACAACCTGTTACACAGATTTTTGTGTATCTGTCATTCATTTATCATTTATGACTTGGAGTACCAGGAACGTTCTGGACTGTGTGCCAGACCACGAATTTCACAACACATTGTAACGAATTCAGATATTTAGCATGTTCCAAGTTTAAATGCTATCTCTGAAAATAAGCCAAATTTAAGCAATGATAAATCTAGCCAGTAAGAAACAAATATAAGTTGTGCTTTATATCTTATGTATTTATTAAATGCATTTATGGCATCTGTACCAAACACTGTCTTGCTCCTAAATGTTTGAGGCACTCTTATTAAAACAAAGTGCATTCAATTATAAGCTGCTTTATATTAGCTATGAATCAGGTGATACATTTTTAATTCTTGGCTGTTATTGGCCATCTGTGCATTAGCTGGCAGACTTTATAATATTCCTGCCATAATCACACATTTTGGATCGAAGTGTTTGCTTGGAAATATAGTTTATGAACTTACTGCCACGCAACAGGGGAGTGATAAAAAGTCTAAATTTTGGCACATGGACTCAATATATGATATTGAAGTTAAAAAGAGGGTTTTCTCTATAGTTTCATTTGCTCTGTAGTTTTTGGTGCCAGGTGATTCACATGGTTGGCCGAGATTGCACATGGCGACCTCTACATCATTAGCATACACTAATTAGTGGGGAAACTAAACATGGCAGTCTAATTATTCTGAGGAATGAGACACAAACAAAGGAAAGATCACTAATTACAGACCGTCATTATCAAACCTGTCGACTGGTTAGGGTCACAGAGGCTGCTATTAAAACACAGTGCTGCTTTTTCATAGCATATATAATGATATCTTTCTGCCAGCACGATTGTTTATCTATCAGCACAGACAGTTTGTTCTACAACAAACATCTGTCTTTAAATTAGGCTGTGACACCAAGAAATGAGTTCGCCTGTATTTAGGCTCCATTTTGGCACAGAGTTGCATTGCTCTGATAATTTAAGTTTGATAAATCAACTGTTTCTGTAGCTCACGTGGTAGATTGTGTACAATCAAAAGATTGTATGTTTGTTTCCCAGGAGAAAACCCCTCTTGAAAAACAGCTAAAACCAGCCTTAGCTAGTTTAGGCTGTAAATAGCTGGATTTGGATGAGCCTCCCAGCCTAGCAAAGCTGGTTTTAGCTGGTAGGTCAGCTAGTCTTCCAGCTTCACCAGCTGAGACCAGCTTCACTAGCTAAAAAATGGCCCAAATCCCTCTGAAACCATCCAGCTAAACCAGCAATTTTAGCTGTTTTTTCAACAGGGACATACTAACAAAATGTAAAACATACATACACTGTAAGTTGCTTCGGATAAAAGCATCTGGCAAATGCATAAATGTAAATGTACCAACACTTAGGAACCAAACCAGGATTAAGCAAACAGTTCCCAGAGGAACGTCTATATGTTGAATATCACACAGACGTGCCAAATTTAATCACTTGGCAACAAGCCCTGAAATCCGGCACATCCGATGAACTCATACACCCGAGCAGCCGGGACATTTTTATAAATTTCACTCAGTGCTTCATGTCAGGAGGCCAAACGGGACAGAAAGCGTTCAGAGAGATTTCTGTGCCGGTGTTGTTTTAATTACCGCTCTGTTTCCTCTCGTCTCTGCGTTTAGGCTCGTGTGCTGTGTGTAGATCATTAGTTTGCTGCCAGTCGCCGTCATCGTGCCCTTCACGAACCGCTGCGTTACTAAGAAGTCATTTACACCCGTTCTCTCCATATGGTTTCATCACTATTCCAGCACAGTCTCTGCCGCCACTCATAAAAAAATCCAGAGACTGTCAGCCTTTATAAAAATGGCATTATACAGCTTAATGATGCAGCACTTTAATAGCAGCTGGGAAAAAAGAGAGTGAAAAGAAAAAGTAATAAAGAGGCTGCGACTGGAATACTGTCAATTCTTCATCATAAAACAGCTATTTGTCATCCATCACGGACGTGTGCGACGCACATGATTGGAAAATGTGTCGAGTACGTGATGCAATGACACGCTGCAGGTATAAACCTGCACTAACTGTCTAATCAAACCAGAGACGTAACAAGCATTCGCAATACTGACTGCATACTTCCTATATCAGCTAAAGTAACTAGTGACACTACTAACTTAGTTTTCTCTCTAGTTTCACAGCCTGCG
>JAZGTK010002322.1:0-27432 GCA_036877625.1 Ambastaia sidthimunki
GTGGTAAACATAAAGAAACACTAAAAAGCTTCCAGTCTTTTTTTGAAGTGGATATAAACCACACGGATTAAATCGCAGGAATGACAAGATGACACGCCTAACCTTTGCTGTTTTTCTGCCTCTGCTTTTTAATTTAACGTCGAGTGAAAAGCGAATCAAGTCAAAGGGATACAAACAGACTACTAAAGAAAAGATCAGAGACTGGTTCATTAATCCGTTCTGTGCCCAACTATTACTGCAACACCTCTACAACACATTCCTGGCATTAAGCCCACAAAATGAAAACAATATCACAATAGGTTTAAATGATTTTGTCACAGATGGCATTTCACACAAAGAATAGATCAAATTTAGAGTGGCAAAAGGCACAATAACCTGCACTGAATGGCAAAAACGTATTTGTAAAAAACATCAGTTTTAAACAAAATCACTCAAAATGCTTATGCTACATTTTCTCCCTCTACCAGCCATTTGCAGGTGTGGCGAGAGGGTAATTTTGGACTGCTGCTGTGAACCACTAAAATGCATCAACTGGGCCTTGTTTTAATTCAAAGTATAAGAGCATTTGGCTTTGTTTAAGGGTCAGGGAGTAATTCCAAAATTCATATGGTGTGATCAGAAATGGCACAGCAGTGGTGGTTTAATTCTTTCAGGCAGGAGTGATGACGGCCTACACAAAGCCAAACAGCTGCATGAGCTACAGCACAGTGTGCTAGTCTAAGAAGAGCATCAGACGGCTCTTTACTCTAGTGCCCCACGTAAAAATACCGGCTTCAAAAGGTTGAGCTGAAATCATTTTCTACTCAGGCCATTTCAAGACATGCCCATTTCGATTCACAATTCAATTTAGCTCATTCATTTTAGAATGATTTTTTCAGGAAAATGAATCTAACTTGCTAACTTAACTACTTTACACCAGTAGGTTGCTATACATTTTTACTATAAACAGTTTTGTAAAAGTCAAAATTATTTTCTGTGCTACTTTAAAGCATGTCACAGATGTTCTCCACAGAGCTTAACTTTTATGGAAGCCTGAATGTCTTTTAAGAGGCTTTTATCACATGAAAGTGAGTCAGATTTTCTTTTAAAGAACTGCAACTAGTAACATGTATGCAAACAGTCAATTCTTAGCTGAATGAATACAACTACCCATTGCTGTGGCTAAAATCTCAAAGATCGCTGTGCTAACATTTAATGTAGGGCAACACAGTGACTTGTGGATGAATAAGGTGCATATAATTATAGCCACCACAATCTGAAACCCATTTGTCATTTAATCATCATATTCTATCCTCTGGCACGGTCCAATTAATACAGCACAGGTCTGGGTGTGTGTTGGCTGATCAGTGTACTGTCCTAAAGTTATCTCAACGCCCAGCAGTCTATAAACCCTAATGAGGGTAAAGGAACAAACGCCCTTTAAAGATACCAAAGAACTCATTTAAACAGTTCCACAGCGAATGGATCCGGATCTGTACCTGAAGTTTACAGTACATGAAAAGAAAGAATGTGATTAATTTGAACCTTCACCTGCTGGGAACTGAGATCAGAAACATGGAGGCTATAAAGTTTATCCTTAAAACCAGCTAAACCAGTAACTAAACAGCCATTTGGCTAGTTGTTATTGTTAACATTACTTTCCCGTCTGTGCAGCACTGATAAATCAAGCGCAATAAGCCCGACCATGTGTTGAAAGTAAATAGGAGTAATTCTATGTTGACATTAAGCTTGATGTTGCAGTAGCTTAACTAGCATTTAACAGTACAGATCAGACTGTTCCTACAACCAAGCAAACATGATGGAGAGAGGAGAAGTAATGAAAGCAGACATAAATGGGGTTGGGGGGAGTCCTGGAAACATGCCACAGAATTATGAGCCCTACAAATGTAAAGCAAAGTGTGTCTCATAAATATAGAAAGTACTAAATGCACATTAAAACATCGTTAATGGGATGTTTAATGAGCTCTGTGCTTTAGAAGACCAAATGCACCGAATAAGGAAAAAAGCAGTAACTTATTAGCTCGATTTCATTATTAAATCTAATGAAGCGGAGAAGCAATCAGAATTGGGTCTGCTTGAGCGAGCCGTAATCTTTTGATGTACGTGCCTGTCATATCTGTGCGTCACATGAACACGCCTGCACCCAAACATCCCTACACCACTGCAACCAGCCAGACAGCAAAAAAATCCAGCTAAACCCATTGGTTCTGCTATCGTCATGTTAGGCCAGTTACATAACACACTTGTGAGTCACATGCGATGGCCGTGCCAGCCGCAAGGTTTAAAATGAACTTATTGGTACGGATAGGATTGATACACATTAAACAGATCAAATGTGTGAGTGTTTTAATTAGGTCTATTTGTTTAATGAAATGAATTAAGAATACACATCCATCTTTTCTAATGTGTGTAAATGTTTCTTGTACTATATCAGAACTTTAATGTGTGCCAGCTACAGTTTCAGAATATATAGTGATATTAACCTTTATTAACAAATGCTTTGACTTTATAATTACGTGATGAGTGATTCTTTCTACTTTGCAGTACAATGTTGTTGTACAGTTCAAAGCTGGAACCTAAACTACGTCCCTTGAAAACAGTTCAAAACTGCTTATTTGTATGTACATAATGGGCTTACAAGTACAGCTACCTTCTACTTGAATGGGTAAAGAACAAATTGTTTAAAACCGTTCATCACAGTTTCATTTCAATAACATGTTAAATCATTATTACCTATAATATCATATAATTGCTTCTTTAGCTAAAAAACAAAACCAAACTATTTTTAAAGCTGTCACAACGGGCTGTTTTAATTGGCTCTGTTCCTACAGCCAATATTGTGCGCTGCGATGTCTACCATTTAATTATTTCTCTGAGTGGTCCATTTCCTCCTCCTCGGTGGTCCGTCTCCTCCTGTCTGACCTAACCTCAGCTCTCTCATTTCCAGCACCTGATGAAAAAGCAAGATCCACCCCAGAGGTCAACATCTAAGAGTCATAACACACGTGAAGTGTTTAGCTGAATAAGAACAGAAGCTTCAGTGCTCAGTTAATTAATTCCAGATCTGTTAATTAATGAGAGGAGAAAGTGCTGACAGAATAAAAGTGTGCGGTCCAACTAGAGTGAGCTCATTCCCGGATGGGCGGTCCTGGTGGATGAGAACCTGCTGTTGCATTACAGGAAGTTCCTATCAGCCTCACAAACAAAACGCTCCTCTGACGGATGAAGAAAATTCGGACTAATTCATTTCGAATTCCTCCTCTGATGTCTAAATATTTATTATCTGTACCGCTAACAGAATTGATTCCCCACCTTCTTTAAAAGGGTGCTTCACAATGCCATAGAAGAACGATTTTTGGCTGTATGGTTCCATAAAGAACCTTTAACATTCTATTTCACGAAAACCTTTTGAGAAAATGGTTCTCTGGGGAACCAAACATGGTTCTTTTATGGCATCAATGTGAAAAACCTTTTAAGAACTTTTGTTTTTAAGAGTGCACACTCTTCAACCTCGCAATCAGCTGGCAAATCATCTTCCATCTAACCTTATTTATGGCAGTAGTTGAATTTTTCATATTTTCTCATTCATCTTTCCACTCTCGTTCATCAGCACTACAACATTACAGTACCGCACTGCTTCTTTTGAGGCTAGATTAAGAGTTTTACAGAAAACGAAGAAAGAAACTGGAGGGCAAAAACGATCCAGAAATTAAACCTCACAACGGGCCAAATGCATTACGCGTTTTTTGCCCTGCCGATGTCATAATTGCCACAGACGCTAATGAGAGCGTGCAGGGAGAGGGATGGAAAACATGATGAAGGGGAGGGGTGTGAGGTCTGCCCGAGGAGAGAGATCACATTACATTCACATTACACCACAGCCACTCTGATTTCAAAGAGCCGCCTGCAATAACACATCAGCCGGCGCCTTAAGGTGTGTGACATAATGAATGTATGTGACAGACAAACATATAGAGAATCGCCAGCTTACGTACAGCACCAGTTGTGTGTATTGTTACTTCTTATTGCGTAAAATATATCATCAATATCAAGCACAATCTTTACGGTAACGTCCTTCAGGTGAGAACTACAGCTACAGGAAATTACTGTAAGCTGAAAGATTACAACAGGTTTCTGTGATTTGCCTTCCGCATCTGAAAAAAATCAGAGAGGAGACCTTATACTTTAAGATTTACTATTAAGTAAAAGTATGCACAAGAACCTCCAATCAAAATAACACAAACAAAATCACAACTGACAAATGCTGTACACTCTGTATCTGAACAGCTCTGATAGCATTAGATGTACTATTTTTACTGCTGCTGTTGGCTTTCTTTATAAACACGCTGTATTGAAGTCAACACTGTAAAGCTTGACCTGACGTATGTAGTGTAGACAGTGTAGACAGCTTAATATAATTAATTAATATTTGTTAATATTTGTGAATAAATGTGCGTGGGAAAATCCGGCATTACAAAATGATTAAAATTAGGCATCACATCCACAATTCCACAACAAAATATAGAGCCTGATATATAAATCAAAAAATATAAATCAATTATTTATAAAGCAAGGCTGACAGCTTGCGTGACTAGATGATAGAATAGAAAAAAATAAAAGCTATTAATTATTAGCAAAAAAAATTAATTTTAATTAATAATTATTAGCAGTAAAAATATTTAAGTTTAATTCATAAATGTAATGTCTTCAGAGTTATTAGTCTAAAGGAAATTGAAGATTTGACCTGATTTACTTCAAATCTAGCTCATACAATGCAGAAAAATCTCATGTTCTTTCTTATAAATTTCCTACATAGATTCTCAGCAAGGTGCACAATATCATACACGCAAACAAACAAACAAGCAAACAATTAAGCCGTGTGAGTACAGCTTCCATGTAACATAATCGGCCGCCCACTTCCAGCCCTCTCAGTGAAGTCACACAGTGACTCATGCCTTGTGCCATATGCCTCCATACTGAATCACCCAAGGACAGGGCCGGTGTTTTTGAAATGGCCAGATCCTGTACAAGAGCACTGTTCTCCCATTCTGTAGAAAAATGTAACTGAAAAGAAAGATATTTAGTGTTTGGAGCCTTAAAACTTCAGAGTGACACCAAGACACTAAATGCACTTAAGGTGTAGAAAATTCATTTCATGAAGCGGGGAGAAAAAAGCTTAAAATCGTCTTTGGGTGTCACGGTAACAGGCAGCTGACTTCAAAGGTAAAAAGCTTGGAACACGATTATACAGGTAAAGAAGTTTACTGGCATACAGACAAGAGACAAAACCAGAAGAGACCAAGAACAAGACCACAAAAAACCTACTAAGAAGAAAGTACACTAGTAAGAAAAATATATTCTACTATATAATTACTTACTACAGTAAAACACCACATGAATATCATGTACAAAACAATTGCTATTCTTTCCCTAATGAGGAAGCACATTTTGTATTATTAGGCCATTTTGTTATACTGAGTACAAAAAACATAATATGCTAAATAATTTGCTTCGTTTGTGAACAATGAAACTAAACAACAAATTTGTAAAGTGTTCATGGTTAACATGCTTGACGCTTAACCAGCCCACAAAACTCATCTTTCCATGTGAAAGAAATTGAACTTATTACGAGTGAGACATTTCATTAAATGCTTGTGACATTTCTCCAGTGCAAAACCAAAATTCTGCAGGAAACACTGATATAAGCAATATTCAAACGATTCACCAGAGCAATAACAAAGTAAAGGGTCTGATACATCAAGACTGTCAAGGTGAGAGAAGGGCATTCATAACAGGAATGAAGGAAATCACACTTCTACCTGCCTGGCAGATCAAAGCACTTCTGTTTCCACAGATCAAAGAGCTGGAAAACGCATTTCAAACATTTTTACATTGATCTCTTTGTTAAAAAAGAATTTAATTGTAACAGCCTGTACCTGTGGCATCAGCCCCATTATTTATTATACTGCTTCATATACAATCAATAGTTTAGATGCTGAATAGTAAGACATGTAAAATGCACACAATCAATGGACACTCGATACTCAGTTCTAAGCTCTTTACACTTTGTCTTTTGGAACAAAGATCCTCTGCTTGTCTTTTTGAGCATCTACAAAACACTTTCTGAATCAAAGGTTTATTAACCCCTCCAGTTGTGATAGCTCAATGGAATTCAAATGTACAAACTTCTACCAAGTGGGAAACATAAAAGATAACATGGGTAGAATCTAGGAATGTGGGTAAAAATGACTCCGCCCAGTTACAATTGACCCCCCAAAACAGCTTACATATGTAAATAAAGCACTGATGGTCACTATAAAGCACTGGTCACTGATCAAACACTATGATCACATAGTCAACATTGTAATTCCCATCAAGAATTTCTCTCAAACTCATTTAAATGACTGTCTGAGCATTCAATCAGAAGTCTGGAGGTGGTAAAACCCAGGCAGATGGGTGGTAATGACTAGCTTCAAGTTAATACCCTCCTGTATGGCCTTTAGCTAGTTGTTTGAAAGGCTGACCTTTCTCTCAGGCAAAAGAACAAGACATCCACACTGAAAAGGCTTTGATAGGAACTTCACTGTAAAGAGTGTGTTTGTTTAAAACGGCTGGACACACTGTTTAGCTCATCAGCTACATCTTAGTCTCTTTCTTTTCTGTTAAAATCTCTTTCTGGATGACTGCTTCTGTATAGCACCCCATTAAGTGTACACTGTATAAGAGCTTAATAGGGATTAGCACTGTGAAATGCTATGAATATAAAGGATGTCGGCTATACAAACATGCAACAAAAACTCCTACTAGACAAAATCACGTCTTCAATCAAAAAAACAAAATGGAGCGCTTAGACATAACGTCAACAGCTAGACAAAACAGATGGTCTGCTATTATACATTTTATCAGGTGTTTAAATCAGGTGCGGTTTAAATGTTTTTTATTTGAAAAAGTATGTGCATTGATTTCTACAGTGCTTACAAGGCACTGCAATTCAAAAATGAATTGATGTTGGTTAGTGATGTTTTCAGAATATGGGAAAACTTCGTTGCAATTGGTCTTTCTTTCTTGCAGTGATTTGCATACCGAATTGTGATTGGACATTCAGTCACGTTTACCTGCTGTTATACTGCAAAGGAAGCCAAAAATCTGACAAAAACAAACAACATGTGAGAAACAAAAACATTTTTTTATTGCCTGTATTTTCGACAGGAAATGCAAATTCCCTTTATCCCTCAGCCTTTGGGAAATGTACCATGAAGTATAATCAAACACAGATCTCCATATCTCGTGGTCCAGTATTTGCTCAAAGGATTTTTTGTAACTCTACAAATGTCTAATATCTGAATCAAATGCTTCAAATGACTGTTGATCTAGACTTCTCTATGAACCACGAGCTCACCTCCCACAAGAGTTACACACAGACAGATAAATCGCATTCTTCAGGGGTCAATGCAGTCCATTAACAAGTACCCCGGAAGCTCACAGTGTGTCAATATGGGCCATTGAAGAAGTGCTTTCTCCTCTGATAAAGGCCGTTTTGTTTAGGCAAAAGCTGGTGGCTGGCTAATCAGACAAATGCAGTGACAGAGAAAAGGAGAGCGAGACAGAGGGAGTGAAAATGATACAAATGAGATGGAGGGGACGACAAAAGCGAGTCCCGACTTCATGGAGGACAGACAATATCTCACTGATTGCACCAACAAAAGAACTTTTTTGTGACTGATCTGTCTCTTACATCAGAGGTCACCAGAGCCATACAGAAGGAAGGCCCATTTCCAGCAACCTTTATTAACTTCATAAATAATGAACTCTGTGAGGCCTGAAGAGGAAAGCTTGCTCTGCCCCACAGCAATAAAGCAGCAGGACAGTGTTCCTCCGATGCCTGCCAGAGAGAGAGAGAAGTGCATAGCAACTCCCAGAGACTGAGAATTCAAGTGCGTAGCCACACATACATCCCAGCTCAGTTAAAACGTTAACTCTGAACCCTTGGATAACTGCTAATACTCCTTTACCTCGCCCTGAGCTAAATACTGATGTGGTAATGTAGCTAAAGTGAACTCTACAGCGACCAATCCACTCATGGACGTTTTCATCTCCCACCTTCATACCATCTCGCTCTCTAAAACTGAGGGCGTAACGTACACGCTAGCATGTGCAACGCATAGACGCGGAGGACTAATCCCCGATTTATGCATGCTTACAGCAGTGTAGATTCATGGATTTAGCCACTGGATTGGATGCATAAAGGTCAAGGGTCGTCTGGGTGATCACAGTCATTACACCGAAGAGCTGCATGCTGGGATACACGCTGCATTTCCAGGGAAAAACTAGTCAAGACCTTTTCTTTGCAGCCCGGGCGATTCTGACTGTGTGGCTTTTCTAAAAATGCAAGTGCACAGACGGTGCATGACTAACGGTTAAGTCACAGAAGTGCAAGTTAAGGCAAGCGAAGATGTAAAATTTAAAAATGTAGTCTGGCAAGGATGTATGCAGCGCACTGCAGCTCCTGCAGTCCTAGAAGAGCGCAGAGGCTGAGGCTTACTTATTTCTCCTTAATCCCTGGTGGTTGGCTAAAGCTAAGATTAGCCCACATATACAACAGATGGGTCACACTACGGCAAATCAGGACGGCCCGACCACAACCTCAACTTTTAATGAAACGCCAAGGGACCCCTGGCCAGTACCCAGCTTCCTGCCATAGATCAAAGAAAACTTCCCTTTGTTATTGTGAGTACAATGCCACACGGTCTGAGCGAAAAGGTTACAGAAAGAGACTCGATTAAAGCCAGACGCAAGTCTTGAGCAAATCGGAGCAGCAACTGCTTCAAAAGGCTTAAACTGAAGTCTGTGCTGGATTATTTTGGTGTGATGAGCTTTTATATTGTTCTTCTGGGGAAACATCTGCCTGGACTGCTGTCTGGTCTCTTCACACCCTGTTCTCATTGATACACTGTATACTGTACGAACGCATCGTCACTGAAACACAATAAAAGAAGAAAACAGCTTATGAGGGGGTGGTTTCTTAAAGACACATAACAATGCAAAAACGCTCAGCGACTAGGCTTGGCCATTGGTCATCCTGGTCTCCAGTTATCTTAAAATATGGACAAGCTTACCTCCAGCATTGTAGCAAGAATTATAAGACGAGGGGAGGCAGGACCTCTCACGCAGATGAGATCTAACCTGCTGCTGGCATGTGGAACTGCACACAAAGTGATATGAGCTCAGCTGTGAGCTGGTTCTCATTCTGATAACCACAGCATGCCTGTCCAACACCTGGTGCTCTTCAAACATGACTGAATATGCCAGTGCACAAGTGTTTACAAACACACACATACAAATGACACTGATCTGACAGCATGTCAAAAGAAAGAAAAGAAAAACAGTGATTCTTCATTTGTCAATCTGACTCACATCTTAATAATTTACATAATGCAAAGCATAAAGAATTTATTCCAATCAGAGTCTAGAGAAAAATAGTTCCAAAACCATGATTCATTGCAACCATGATCCCCCCTTTATTGACATTTAGCTAAAACCTACCAATTACTTTCTTTCTTTAGAAAAATTAGATCAAATAATTGTACATTTTTGGATAATTAAATTAATCACAGGGTTTTACTTTCAAATCAACAGGCTGAATAAAATGTAGATTAAAGTTTTGATCCAGTTACAGTTAATACATAAATAATAAATCATGTAATTGTAACTTCAGTCATGAGAACATCTCTCAAACGTTCATTTTTACATTATATTCCTTTGAAAATAATCTATTGCTGAGACTCAAGTGGATAATTAGCACCTCAGTATGTTGGCAAAAATAATAAAAATACAACACAAAAACACAGAGAAACTCGCTTTACACGTATCGTACAAACCTGAGTGATACGAGAAATCTCCAGACAGATTGGTTGGTGAGGTGTAGCTAGCTACACTAACTATGTTTGCACCAGCATCTCAGTGGTTGACAGGCAGGTGTCAGTTCCTTTGCATTTAGCTGTGTTCATACAGCTCTGATGTATCCCGACAGGTGTCTGACAGCCAATCAGACCGTTCGGAAGCAATGCTGTAAGACGTCACCCTGACAACATCTGCTGGCAGGCATGAGGAGAGATCACTGTGTCTTTGGACCTGCCAATCAAACCCCTGATGATCCAACATGTTTCCACCCACACACACTAAACAATCCAGTAAGAGATGTGGAAAATTCATTACACTTTTGTAAACACACACACACACACACACTCCAACAAACACTGACCAACACCTGCAAAACCATCACCTCCTATTCACAACCATGCAACAGCGAGAAAACAGCACTAGATGGTGAATAAATATGAAAACAGCACCCATGCAAAGATTAAAAAGCAAACCAGGCCATAAATTTAACTTCAGAAGTCTGAATCACTGGTAAACAAAAAGATTCAGCCATAATTTAACTCACCACAACAAACCCTTGTTTTGTCTGTCAAGCTCTGAAATGGACAAAATAACAATAATATGTTCAACGTGTTATGAATCTGTATGATGGTGTTGTGTGAAAAACACACAAGTTGTTCTTAAAATTAGTTCTCTATACGAGTAAAGATAGTAAGAGTGAGTAAATAAGCAGAAAAGACAAAGATTTTTTGTAATCTATTCCTCTTTACGTCAAAGTTTTGGAATGTTGAGCTTCCCCCCATAAAGGGTCTATAAATGACTCCTACTGTAATGTCTCAGTTAAAGTGACCTGTATCTTGTACTTATGTAGTACAGGACAGCTCCACCCGCTCCCTAGAGAGAAATATGGCACCTACCTGATCAAGACAAGATAGTATTTTGCATTGTTTTCAGACAATCCCCTTCTAAAGTCAAAGGGGACACAGCC
Organism: Ambastaia sidthimunki; assembly: GCA_036877625.1. Taxonomy (NCBI): domain Eukaryota; kingdom Metazoa; phylum Chordata; class Actinopteri; order Cypriniformes; family Botiidae; genus Ambastaia; species Ambastaia sidthimunki. Next base: position 10,868 of record JAZGTK010002322.1, read on the forward strand.
AACCGAGGGTAATAATAAAGCTAACTCCACAAAGTCAGGTAAGGACAGCAGAGGTTAAATTACCAGCGATAAGCAGAACGGACATTGTGAATTTCAGGCAGTTGTGTGACAGTGGCATCAACACACACACACACACGTTTACTTATCTAAATGGGACATCCAAAAGACTTTGTTTTTTTTACAGCCAGTTATAAACATTATAACCTAACCCTAAACTATATTTACTCTATTTTTATACTGTTTGTCCAAATGAGAACGTCCCCAAAAGGAGGTTTTGCTCAGATTTGTCAGGTTTTGCTCACCTTTGGGTACAAATTCATCCCTAATATAAGGTTAAGTAAATACACACACACACACAGAGCAGTGGGGAGACAGGGGACTTGTAGCCTGTTGTGTTTAGCAATGCAAATGAAACAGTGAGAATTCTGTTTCGTTTGAGTAAACAAAACATCAGTCGTTGAACAGCAGCCCCAGTGAGTCTCAAACCCACTCCCCCCTCAACAACCTCCCCATCTCCAGAAACGGAGACACTGGCGCCTGTTTCGCTCTCTGGAAGAGAACTGCTTGTCTTCATAAATAAACAAGTCAATGATGTATCCTTCAAGCAAAGAATAGATGCCACATAACGGCAATGAAACATTCCCTGACCTCGCTGTAATGTTCTCCCCACAGACTGTGGAACAGCAGTACACAGTGTGCATCAAATATTGACAATATTTATTCCATTTATTTTATCATATTCCTGGAGTTATATTAGAAAACAATGACATATGGTCATGAGCAGGCAAATAATACTCGGAGGCTTGGGTTTAAAACAAGACTCTGCTTGTTTGCTCATGGGCCAAAGATAAACAAGATAAACAGTTAAAATGACTCCCGTTTTTCTCAAAACAGTCAGCTGTGCATCTTACTCAAAATATTTATTCATCGTTTAAATCGCAAGGCGCTTCAGGAGAATTTGTTTATGCATAAATGTTTTCAACACCTGGGCTAGCAAACAAGCTAATCTAAACCCCAGACCACCTGCCTGAAAAAGTCTCTCTCATTCTAGAATCAGGTTAAACCATGTGCACACTGTATGATTTTAGGTATGAGTAGGCTGTCTGAAACACATTTTAACAATACTGAAAGATTCTGATCAAAATCTATAGTTTTTCTATTAATAGTTTGACAAATTCAACAGCCATTTAACGACTGTTACAATCTTTTTTTCTCAAATAAAATGGCCACTTTTTGATCACGGATCAAAATTAACATGTTTTTGCTTGCGAGTCAGACATAGCTTAAAGCTGGAATCATGTTCGTACAATCTGGCAACAATTATAAATGACCATTAAAAATCACAAATTGTGTGTCTCACTTTAAAGATTTATTAGTGTGTGACACTGAAAGCTCTTTGGTTTGATAAATTCACTGACACACCAGCAACTCCATTGATTATAGACGATAAAGCGCATTCTGTCTTATTGCTTGCGGAGAAAAATGCAGCAAAAATAATATTCGCCAAAGCTAGAGCATCTATTGGTCTGATTTCAGAGGGGGGGTTGTGAGAAGTGCTGAGCGGGCCAGTTATCATTGTGTTACAGTTGCTGGAAATATTAAATACTGACCCAAGCACATTTCACTCTGCCCTCATGCCAAGACAGCCTATTAAAATAAAGTTAACCTCATTTTAAATATTCACTTACAAGCTATAACTGTGAGCCCTGGCCAAAAAAAGCTAATAATACTGTAAACTAGATTTTTTTAATAAAACAAATGTGAGTGGTGCTTATCCTCGTAAAACTTGCCACCACAATGCTACAGTTTTCTGGGTGGTTGTCAGGGTATTAGCTGCTAAGCTGCTGTTCTGACTGGTTGTTATTGTGTTGCCATGCAGTTGCTAGGATGCTTCGGTTGTGTTGCTAAAGCAGCGTACTTGCTAAACGTGAACATGCCAAATGCATAAATGTAAACTAAATAATAAAGAACACTCAAAGCTTGCTCTGCTGATAAATACAGGCTTTCTATATTAAAGTGGCAGTGTTAGGTGTGATATTACTCACCCTGTTGTTCTAAGCCTGTTCATCGACTGCTTAATAAACCCTGAAGCCACAAAATACAGCAGCTCTATCAAAAGCTCCTGGATGTTTTTCCAGGTGTTGCTCTAAAAACTCGCCGGAACAGAGAGCAAGTGGTTTGGAGATGAGGAGCTCACGGCTCCCACTCAATCCCATTTGTAAATAGATTGTCTCTCTATCTACAGGGCTACAGGAGAGTGCAAATATTTGAAAGGGACATGTAAATAGTATAATGCCAAGGAAGAAGTCTGTATTGGCCCGAGTGATGCACTGGTAAAAGAAAATAGAAATGATAGTGACCTCACCACCCCACGTTTGCATATGGACGAGGCGAGCAGTGGGTGAAATTGATACGGGTACGTTCAGAGGAGGGCTGATATTTGCATGAGACAGAGCATTAACCTCACTTTGCTTCTCATTATGAGCTTTCTCTTGCATTTAGCAGAACATGCTTGGCATGTGAACTTCTTATTGCTTTCCTGCAAAAAACAACCGTTGTACTGAGTTCATGTCCTGTCCAGGAATTAAGTCCAGGTGTCTGACCTTTACCGCCCCACACGATACCGTGTTAACAGATGGGCCCATATGGAGACCAGCGCTACAAAGTGCTGCCTAGTCAAAAGCAAATCTTTAGCTTTGTTTACATCGAATGCCCGTATAAGAGAAGATAAAACATGAGGTTCCCCACAAGTATCGCAAGAATGCACAGGTGTGCCATGATGAGATGAGGAAACCAAGAGAGAAGGAGGGAAAAAATCTACTCGGACGTGCCGAGACACGTTGAGCTACAGACGAGAAACACAGAACGAGACCCTGGTTTAATTACTACATTCACAAGCCTGCCAGCACTGCACTTAAACAGCTCAATAGCCTCCAGATAAGTGTTCATTTGGGCCGCGGCAATAAACCCAGAGGGGTTTGATTGGGTTCAACTGAGAACACAGACATGTTTACTAAAGGTGGTCAAAGAACCTTATAATTATAAAAGAAAAAACTGCACAAAAAGGGCTACAGCATTACCAAATGCTTTCACTTAAAGACAGGGTAGGTGATTTTTTTGTTATGCTGGTTGAAAGTCTCCTCACATCCTGATAGCATCACTAAGTGATCTAAATAAACTTACACATGGTAGGACTTCACAAGATTATAAAACGTTCGTCCAATTATTGCATTCGGCCTGAATGCAATAATAGGATGTCCTATTTTCCTGTCAGACTATAGATTTGCATACCTCCACACACTATTGGCTTCAACGATCGCTTTGAATGGAAGGCATGACTTTCGAAGCTGAGGAGCTATTGCTAGTCTCTCCAAAATTGCTAACCCCACCTCTAACAAGCACAGCTGGGTATTGCAAATGCGATTACAAACCTTTTTTGTCATCTTTGAAAAGGTAGGTCTGAGTGTCTGACAATGATAATAAAGAGATCTTGATAACAGAAGCATTGAAATTTAAATTTAAAGTTCCAGGTCTTGGGGCTTTGCTCTCATATGCACCTGACATTCATTAACTTGCTTTATAACAAAAGCCCTTTACATCACGTCCTAACCAAGCGTTGATTCCAGCTGTATGTCTGTTTCTGTAGATTCTGAATGTGCAAATTCTGTGTGACACTGCAAAATCACAACCAATCAGAACAGTGTGTGGTCAAGTTCCTTTTTTGTTGTGCACAACCCGCTGCAGAGTGACCTAGTGAAACTATATCACATTGCTTAGTGACAAGAAGTGTGTGGGTAAAGACCACAACATAACAGTGAATCATATTTTTGCTGTTATGACAGCAGGACAGCAGGCCAACAAACTTCTCTGTTACTGACTGAGCTGTGTAAAAAAAAATTCAGCTGTACCTTCTGTGTCCATCTACTGAGAGAACTGTAACAACAAACAGAGGATGGCAAAGACTATCAAGCAGGGCTTGTGGAAGCAATACGGCCCACATGTGAAGCAGCAAAACCTGTCAGACCGTGACAGTAGCAGTAAAACTAGCCAATCAAATACTGCTGCTCTACACATTCAAAAAGACTCAGACTGATGATTGACTGTGGTCATCAATAGAGAAGAAGAGATGAGAGGAAAGGGGAAAAAAGGAGAGAAGTGAAAAGAGGAGAAGGAGAAAGAGAAGGAGAAAGAAAACAGTAATTTTTCAATTATAAATGAGATGAAGGGATACATTTACAGAGGAATGATAATATGAAGGTGTTATTCAAGCGTGACTCTGATTTGTAGGCTGGGAAGTGTCGCAGAGCTATTTGTCTGAATGTCTTGCTTATAGGCAGATAGCAAGCAGCACTTCAAGCTCTGCGTCTAATTATGCACCATGAAAATATGGTTTGCGAAACTGGCAACACAGACTTCACACTTGAAGAGAATTTATAAACTGGGGAAACATATTACAGTGATAATATTTACATGTACGTTAGTTACATCTATTGAAGCACCTTTGAGACATCTTTTACATTGTGTTTACTTTTTTAATCATCGTTATTATGCCATGTCTCATCTTACACGACACTCATCAGCAGGCCCACAAGCAATCCACACACACAGACCTCAACAGAAAGCTCCTTGGATCTTTAAACAACTGGAACACCTGTCATTCATCAAGGACTCACATCCCAGATCTGGACTGTCTAAAAACAAGCCACAGTTTCCTACTATAACAAAACACGCCTTTTCGCTTCCGCCTATTTCCAGCCTATTTCCATGAGGTATGCAAAATCTCCTGGCACTTTTATTAGCATCCATCAGTTAGCTGACGGGGGAGTACTAAAGCAGCTCCTCTCAGGCAGAGCTCTGCGATTGTGCCGATAACTTCCCATTTTTCCTGAAGAATCACTATTCCAGACAGGATGCCTGCACCCAGGGGATCAGCGCTAAATAATTTTGTTCCGGTTTCCGTGTAAGAGGATTCAAAGTTCTCCAGGCGCTATCAGAGTAAATAGATAAATACACATCTAAATAAGCCATATTAATAACAGAGGGGAGAAGATAAAAGCTACGCAAAACGGGCTCTAATAGCGAAGCCTGGAGGTTTCATACTATTTCAAAGAACTGTTTTAGGGAGTGTTGGGGAAGGTGCTGATTGAGTGAGATAGACAAGGTCCGCTACAGACTCTGTGTCAGCGTGAAACCCACCTGCCAATATTCACATTAAACGCTTCAATTTGCAGTCACTATCTGGGGTCCCGCAAGACTCCTCCATTATCTGCTCTGCTGGAGTCGGTGTGGTCAACAGATCAGGTTGGCTAAACACTGTACATGATCAGCCATCACTCTCTGGATTAAAATCTAGCCCTCACATTCTGCTTACAAGGGTGTCTATTATAAACCAGGGAAATCTGATGCCTTGGAGGTCCTACACGATGGAACGTCAATGTCTTCAACACTGGAAAACACAGAAAAAAACAATGACACAAAACTGTCCAAATGAGTGAGTGTAGCATTTAATTCAGGGACGTCTCAAGGTTATCTGAATGTGAAGTCTTTGGGATTACTCATTCCTGATCTTGTATTTTTTATTGCATCTTCAAGCCTGGCGACATTTCGCCACGGTGAATGATTTACGCACAATGGTTGGTCAGTGACATGATTTTTATTGAAGCAATAAAAAGATCTTTGAACACAGCAGAATACCTCTGACGGCAACGGTAAATTGTCAGTTTTGTAGAGGCTATGGAGACCTACAATTTGAAGATTTACGCGTTAATTACAAAACAGTGGGAGGTGAGAGAGCAGGAACAATTGACCTATTCTGTCCTGAGTCTACTACCCTGATGCTGAGTCTTATCAAATAACAGGCTACTTGCAAACATACACTTACAAACACACAAAGTCTGTCATTATACGCTGACAGAAAGGAGTAAACACCTTTTTTGGAATGAAATGAAACCTTCATCCTACACCTGTTGCAGTCCTAAAATCAGCAGCTGTATACTGGGAATAATGTAATGCTACTAAACAAATAAATGTTTAAACCGTAAATAAAATGTTTTGTTCCGTGAGGCGCTGATTCAGAAATCTACTGTGGTTAGCGTTAAGTTAACAGCCTGTGAATCAGACAAAACAAACCTGAAGTAACATGACTGTGTAAAAACAGACAGAGTGATCAAAGAGCTCAGACAGATACGACAGTAAACAGACATTCACAACAAAAAGTGGGATTTTTCCTGAATATACAAAGAACACAACTGTCTCACTTCAGGTGCTGCGAGTATTCCCAATTACTTAACAGTTTAAAAATACTGGCCAGAGCATTCCCAGCCCCACATAAAGATACACCAAATACCAGTGTAACATCAGTTCATATATCCTTTATCTGACTTTCAGAGCTTAGAAAAACATTCCCTACCGGACTGGATATATTATTTAGCTCTTTACTCAACTGAAGCCACATTCTTCATTGTCAAAGGAAACTGTTTATCACCACACAGCATCAGAATCTCCCAATTATCATGAAGTCGGCAAAAACTCTCCTTGAAAAGAGGACACAGAAGAAAAAGACAACAAGACTGAGCAACTGGAATTGTGCAGCTATAGTGCTGGAGGAAGGAAACTGTGTAATATAGAGTATTAGAATGTCTTCCAGGCTTCCATAATATAATAAAAAATGTGCAATTAACCGCCAAAGAAAAACAGACGAAAACGTCTCAAAATTCATAATTCTGTACTAAGGCTAAACAATACAAAAAAAATAAAAAATGCACTGTGATAATTTTCAACAAAAAAAATTAAAGCAATATTCAGTACAACAGTGCTTTTGTAAAATCAATAAAAATATATTTAAAACTGAAAATTATATAACCAACATATGTTTCAAATTCTTTCTGAGAAAATAAAAGAAAATTTCAACTAACATTTGCGTGTCGGCCTCTCTGCATCAACCTAACTTCAACTATATATAAAATTTAAAATATTAATACAATTTAGTTAATGCACACTATTACAATATGCATATTGTGATATTTCGATAATTTCAATATATATCCCGCAGCCCTACTCTGTACTGTAACAGATAAAGATATGTAACAGTATAGTGGACTGTACTGTCCCACACAAACCTAACAGTAAACTGCTTTTATAAAAACAGCATCTTCTCTATCATCTGCTGTTTAACAGCCTATGAAAAAAATACGCCCAGCTTAAGCGCTAGTGAAGTGTGTTGGGGCAACCTGGGCGTGATAGAGATGGATGAGGCTGGGGTGCAGAGCAAACAGACGTCACATGATCAAGGAACCCACAGTCACTTAGGGAGGCAGAGGCATGACGAAAATGGAAGAGAAATAGCAAAACAACACAGGGCGGAAATGGGCGACTGTGAGACAGGTGCCCTGAAGGGAGTAAAGAGAATGAGGGGGAGACAGGCAGAGAGACAGGTAAAGAGATGGAGAGAGACAGAAGGGAGAGAGAGGAGTAACAAAGACTGATGGGATCTTCTCCACATGAGCTCACTGGTGGATCATACAAAAGATGAAGAACAGGAGCATCTGCTAGCTTTTACGTAAACTACATGAATGTGTGTGTAATTATGAGTGAGAACATTCATGATCTATTAAAGCAATAGACCACCCGAGGCTGCTCATGTTATTAGGGGTCTACAACCCTCTTAAACGTCGTAAATTCACTGTGACGCACAGCCCTGGGTGGCTTATTGCTTTTCTAAAATGCCATTAACAACAATATGATAAAAGACACTAATGTTCATAAACGTTTCATTTGATTCTAATAGTCACAACAATTATGTCAAGTGAAACTGATTTTAAACTGATTTACAGTCACATGGTTCAACTATGTACAAGGTCCATTTTAAATAAACTTTCTCAGCGTTGAAATAAATCCATAACAATCCACATGATTCTGTTGATCACCGAACAATAAACACTCATAACATATGACAGAATCATATACAACAATATAACAGAATTGTTTATTACACTTATGCAGAACAACGTCCTTTCACTTTCATTATTACTGTGTGTGAACAATAAGTGTCACTCATTTAAAGAAGCCTTCCATTGTGGATGCACACTTAAAAGCCAGCACCATAGGTCAGGGACTACAGTACACACTCTGCCTCTGAGTCTCAGTTGCCCTAAAATAGTGCTGAGTGGTTACCTAGGAAATATAGTTCAATTTAAGCCAGCCGTTCGAGCTGCTGTGTATCTTGGCAAAGCAGCAGGAAATGACTTCAATTCAAAAGGCCCACCGTGAAAGAGGGAAGAAAAAAGGAAAAGAAGTTTATAAAAGCTGAAAATGGTACTGTCTGCCTCAGCAACTCCAGTGAGGTCAGTTTGGCCTGTCTGTATAGAGTCAATGAGGCAGAGAAAAGGGGCGGGGCCTATCAGAGAGCAACTTAAGGGGCATTGGACACCGCTGTGATTGACAGGGGAGGGGAGACACGCCTACAGTCAATACTGATCCAGACAGAACGGCTATGAGTCTGACCTGAACCCTCACAGGTGAGGTAGAAACATCCTCTTGAGTTATATATTAGCCTGGGCGTTGTCATATCCAATTGAGATACTCTAATCAAATAGAGGAATGTCAATGACAAGTTAACAAGATAAATCGTTCTTAAGGCGATAAAACACAGCAACACCAATGTTTTACACATGAACCCGTGCTGTATTTTGTGAAAATGAATCATAAGAAGCACCTGCAGACTGCAGAGAAAACAGCAGAATGCAGAAAGCCTAATGCTGCGCCTCACGCAGGCAGCGTCTCAATACCTCACTCAATACCTCACTGGGTGATCAGAGGAAGGGAAGTGTCTCTCAGCCAACTACTAAAGCACCGGCCTTTATGTGAAAGGCAAAAAATGCACTTCAGTGTCCGATCAATCACCATGAATGGCATGAAAATGAGCGTTTTGAGTCTTCTCTCATGGGGAGCGTCTTTAAATTCCAGGTGCGGTGAGGAAGCAATCGAACGGCATGCGCTTCTGGCTTTAATAAGATAGCAGAGTTGGTGACCTGAAAAGGACTGTCAGTGTGGCTCAGTTCTGCGAGCATCTCTTAAACAGAAAAAGGGCCAGTTGTCTTCTCAGTGAGGTAGGACTCATTAAGGTTTAGAACATGATGGATCAGGCCTCGACCCTCCTGCCATCAGAACAGCACAGAGAATTTATTACATACAGCTTGAAACCCCGTACAACCTACAAACATGACCTGAGACAGCGCGCCAAAAAAACACTGAATGAAACTGCAAATGAGAAACAGGGGAACTTCTATTTCTGTTAATCACTCAAACGGTCATATCAAGCAATAGATAGACTTCAATAGCAACCAAGCAACAGATAAACAATTTCAAATAACCCAAACAACACCCAATTTATCAATTTATTGCATATTTATGTATGCTAACAGGCACATTTAGGCAAAACATATGACATCCAAAAGATCACCAAGATGATTTTGAAGAAAAACTGCAGAATTCAGCAGATGGATTCATGCATAAAAAAATATATTATTGTGACAGATTATTATATTAGTTAGATATGTTAGCTAATGTTAGATATATTATTTGGTGGGTGAAGCATGACAAAACATTCACAATATTTACTATAACATGTATGGGCTGATGGATGCATAGATCCTGGTAAAACACAGGTGTGTGAATTCTGTGGAAATCTGGCAAACTTCCTACAGGTGCAAATTTCAAGTGGGCCATTTAGTCACGAAAATATTGGACAGGCTTTTGACCACACAACAGAAAGCGGCGTTTAACATTCTTCCAAAGGCGTTCTTTATAGCACCACGTCAGTCAGGTCATTGTCTACTTTCACGTTTTAAACAAGTCCACGTTGGACTTGCTGATGAAATTCTTACCAACACTAAAAATTAAATTAAACTACACTGTGCAAAAAGATGAGCGCTGAAACAAGGATTATGATGAAATGCAGAGAAAACAGCCTCTGTGTGAGACGTATACGTTTTCTGCAGGACGCCAATGACTTCAAAGCACTGGATCTCAAATCTCCTTTTTTACTTCAAGGCCCCCCATTGTCAATATTTGAAGCAATTCTACCCAATGAAATATTTTCAAGCTTGCTATGACTAGAAAGATGTATATTCATTATAAAACAAACCAAACACTAAGAAATAGCTTGGTTTTTATTACTCGTTTAAAATCATTTTGAATAATTTTTAAGCTTAAATCTTGAGGCCCCCTAGTGGACCCAAGGACCTTGGTTGTGCTGATATTTGGTACAACTTTAGAAGTATTGTAAGGTGATTAAAAACCGCCTACACTACAAAAACAAGCATATACCCACCCCAGCACAGACTGCCAAACTCAACTCCCAGCAACACAAAGCTGTAAGAAGTCACAACACTGTCAAACTCAATCACGCTCCCCACCTTTCGCTCAAAGCTAGATGCTCAAGCGCTTCTTCCCCTCTCATGTGGGTCAGTGTGTCACTCAGCTTCGAATCAAAGTCAGTGACACACACTCCTACTGACCTCATTACCACCCCCATTAACACTATTAACAGAAATCGCAGCTAGAAGACCATCATAAACACGTTAATGCGCTTTCAGGGGCTGGAGTGAGGTGTGTGTTTCCTTCATTAGAACGTTTTATTTCTGCAGGGGGATAAATGAAGGTCAGTCATTACTACTTTGTAGTGCTTTTCTCAACAGGATCCAAAATCCTGGGGTTTTTATTAGGCCAGAGGAATGTCTGATCGTGCTCAACAGGGACTAACCTGCAGGAAACCGTGTCAGAGTTATGTATGGCCATTCCTCTTTCTGTACAAAAGAGGGCTGTAAAACGAATAGGTCTCTTGTAACAGTTGAGGATGGTTTTTAGAATCACAAACACCTGGATGCAACTTCCCCAGCTTCATCACAACTAAGCCTATAGAGTGAAGAACACTTGAATTGTGTTTCGCTAGCCTGCGTTGCCAGGTCTAACAGTGCTAAAACTGCTGTGCAGCATATTGAGGCCAGGACTCTTGCTTGGGCTGCTTGCTGACTGTTTCACGCATCAGCAAAATCCCCAACAGTCTGCTACGTCGCTCTGGCATCATTCAGAGACTATTTAAGCATTAGATCTCTTAACAAAACAATCACTCTGGTCTCAAAGCCCACCATTTGGACGTTTAATACTGTAAATGACCAGTCGCATCACATACGCAGCCAACTTTAGTCACTAAATTCATCCTCGTTTATTAATTACATCCGTGCTTGGCTATACATCAAGTGCCACGCCTAATAGTTTGCATAGCCATCTGCCTTGGCTTTATGAAACTCAAACAAGTTGGTTTCCAGTTTTTCTCCCCAAAACATCTGTCCTAAATATGAGGAAACAGAAAGCAAAGCTAAATATGTCAGTTATGCTTTGAATAACATGATTTAAATGCTAATTTGGAGGGCAGCAGCTTTAAGTATTTGACAAACAGACCGAGAGGCCATACACAATGTAACAGTGAAATATGGCACTGCAGAAAGGCTTGGTCATTTATCTTGACCCTTTGTCCTGTGCTATATTAGCAATCTGTTCTGTTTATAATAACAGACATAAACACAGCAGCATTCCACACACACAGACACACACAGACACACACAGACACACACAGACACACACAGACACACACAGACACACACAGACATACACAGACACACACACACATCTTTATTGAGCTCACAGAACTTGGCCTAGGGAGAGAAGCAGTGACAGTGGGAGTGTATCTGCTTAATGGACAGCATCCTCTTTACCTCCAAACACCAGCATGGGGCCTCAGGGTGGGCACGGTACAAGAAAGTGGATCACTTAGACAGCGACAAGCCACACAGACAGAAAAAAAAGGTTTAAGCCTGTGTGTGTGTGTGACATTTTAAAACAACAGACAATTGTGTGACAGACCAAATAAGCAAAGACCTTTTTCTCATAATACTCTTGGTCAAATACTAGTCTTTCACCTATTTTGATAAACTGTGTTAAAGATAATACATTTTCTCCATCTTCACTTATTCAACAATTATAGACCATCTCTCTCTTTGTTTCCAGGTTTCTGCAGAAAACTTTCTGCCTGGCCTTATTTTTGGGTGCCAAGTGTTTTTTACCTCAATGGAAGACAAAAAGCAGAACCCAAATTTATATAATGTCTTCCTAAACATAGTCTAGCACAAACTTTACCGCAGTATGTAGGCCAACTATATGGTGTTTTGTTATTATGAGACAGCTACATGTATCAAACCCCTTCTAATTACAAACTGAGAGTGCCAAAGTACCACGTTGGGTGTTCTAATTACAGTCTTGAAATAAACTTACAGTATTGTCTTTACATTAAAAATCAAGCAAAAGCATTTAAACTGTTGCAATAAGTGACTGGTGAGGACAGTAAGCATGTTATATATATTACAAAAATTATTGCAATATATCATAAATTTACGACAATAGGCACAATCTGACAGTTAACTGTATTTCATGGATATGAAAAGGCTCAGGCCTGCTGTTACATGTGAAAGCCAAGCCCTCCACCACAGCTCTCGTTCTCACTAGAAAGTCACCAAACTCGTACTGTGGCTTAACAAAAGCATTCAATCAAAGGGAACTTTAATCTTTATAATGTTCCCCATAGCTTTATACCCTACAAGGTTCAATTCCTATTAACTTAATGCATGTCTCCTACAGCAGTACATGACGTACAGCCTTTGCATAACCTCAAATGTGGTCTGAAATGTCACTAAAGCATATTTTCCTTTTATAATTTGTATAATTCTTAATAATCTTAAATATCGAATGAAACAACACTTTCTTTCATCATTGCATAGCCAGAACTCAAATGACATCAAGCACAAACTACACAAAGCAAAGATATGCAGTGCCCATCAATAATGGCCATTCTCACACCCATAACCAAAAATGACTGCATGGGTAACCCTGATGCTATTTTCTCACATTTATTTAAAAGCCAAAGTTGATCTGCGTGAAAAACCTTCAATCCTGGGGCTGATAAAACACCTGTGCAGAAACGCTTCTCCAATTTTTTCTAGCTTTGCCAATAAAGGCAAAATCTACAATGACATCTACCTGCAAGAAAAGTGGAGAATTGTCTTATCTCTGACAGCACACACCACTCCCATTCCCCCCACCCTCCAGCTCGAGACAACATGCAGTTTTTGAAGAGTTACCACTAAATGCAACTGTCCATAGCAGCAATGCAGCCCGATGCAGCGACAACTATTACATCACTGACACTCCACAGACACGAGACACAAAACGCAGGAAGGCGCAGCTCGAGTTACACATGGACATGAGATCAAAGTGATCAAACCTTGACACTTACTTGCCAATGACCTCGCACAGCTCGTAAACATCTTCAAAGAGCACGTCGTCGTCGGCCATGGTCCAACAAGACCGGGGAATTTACACTCCCCCAAACAATCCGTCCAAATGGTAAATATCAGCGGATTACGAGCACCTGAAACGAGCCGCGAAATAAAGACCGACAGCCGCTGTTATCGTTCTCGTTATTCCGTTTAGCACAAAACGACTGAATCCTGACGGTTCTGGCATAAAACATACAGGTCCGATGGTGGTTCGGCTGAAGCGCACGGACGGGAGCGCGCGTTCGGTCCGTTTGACTCACTCCGCCCCACCTTCTCCTGCCTCTCAAACGTTATTCAGACGTTACGAAGAACTCCAAAACAATCGCCGCTGAAGTCACGCAACCGAATGGGTAAGTCGTCTGAACGTGCAACTAACTAACTAACTAACCCGAACCTCGTCAAGAACGAGCACGCGTCGTTTTCAGGATAAAACAATGAAACTGCGCAGTTCAAATGATTCCTCTCATTCTCCTGACTGCCCGAAACTCACAGGCTTTCCGTTGCTCTAATTCTCTCTCGTAACTCCAGCTCTGCTGCTCCCAGCTTCCAGAAAGCCCAGGCTCCGCCCACCCGGGGTTATGAAACTGGATCGCTTTGAGCCACAATGGCTCCAGCAGGCCGTTTGGATACCGCGATTCCAACGTAGCGCGTCACGACCTCTTGAGCCAAAATGTCGACCAGGTGTTTCGGAGTTGATCTGCCCAAGTGACAGCGGTAAACAAATGACCATTTACCTGCTTAGCTCGAGTGAAGGGATGTCATTTATAAAATAAATTTTTATAAAATAAATGCTTCCATTAATACCCACAATATTCTTGGCCCTGTCAGTCATGCTATGTGTATTGACACAACATGTAGTTGGTTCCAGGTAAACTTTCAAAACAAATCTATAAGTATTACAAAAGATCGTATCCAGTTATGAGACACATAAAGAATAAATAGTACAAATTAAACAAGTGTTAAAATACAAAATTCAAACTCCAAAACTTGATTTCTTATCCTAAGGGGTACAAACTATTTTAATTTATTCATTTTGATAATTAATGTATTATAATTTATTTAGAGACTAGCTAAATGTTTGCAACCAATGATGCTTTTATTGTAAGTGTATGTTATATGTCTGTATATATACTGTGTAAATCCATGTAAATCCTGTATAAATATTCTGTATAAATCCAACCAATAAGGATGTGTAATATAAAGTCATTGTAAAATATCTAACAATAACATAAAGCAACAATACAGGCATTTCTTTGCCACTCCTCCAAGTAGCAATAATTAGGTGAGCGTGTTCTCCACCCTGATCAATTCTAAAGCAATTATATAATCTACATATGATTTTACAGTATATTTAGTTTAAATATACAGTATATTTAATTTATATGCACTACACAGAAATACATTAAGGCTGCATTTAGAATAATTTAGCTCTGTCCCGGAAGCTAATTGGACCTGGGAAACTCTCTTGACAACCACATATTCTTCCTGTATATCTAAGTTCAGCAATTTGGCTCTTCAAAGGAAGCAATTAAAATTGAAATATACAGCTCAATTAAAAAACAGGTCCCTATATTGCCTTAAGAGAAGTTTAGGTCAATTCTCAGTACGTTTAGCTGTATGTTATGTGCTTTATCCTAATTTGTATGAATCTTCATCACCGTATATTCCAAGTGTATGGAAAGAGTCCAATATGTGCAGGAAATGTAGATATTCCTTAACAATGAGCTTAACAAGTGTTGGTCCCTTCAGGCAATGCAGGTCTGAGCAAATATAAGTCACTGGTGCTTCTACTGAATTTCAGATGAAACGTCAATAAGTCCTTTCCACATAATTTATTGTCAACAGTCATATAACATTCATAACACATTATTTATATTACATGAATTTCACCACTGGCACCTGCAATTGTGCAATTAGTTTGCATTGAATTATTAAGGGCCAGTCTTTAACTCACTGTTCATTAATTCATGCTCCTTAATAGGGGCAACAACAGACAATAATATTTTTCTTGTCAAATAAATGTATGTTAATTCATCTAAACCTGCACAAACTATTTTCATCCAGTGCTAGGGTAGGTTTTTGTTTCCTGATCTATATACAATATTAAATGTCAAAGTAAGATTAAAAATATTTTATAATATTTATTTACAGTATATATATAATAATTATAAAAAAATGCAGAAACAGCAAGAATATGGCTGTTCCACACACAAAAAATAATGTAATAATTTATCTAATTCAATTTCTTTGTATAAATCATAGGACACGGAATAATTAATTAGGAAATAAACAACGTCCAAAACACTGTGCCCGGTAAGTTGACATGAAGTTGGCAATGGTCAAACAGTCTCTGGAAATGCACTCTGGGCTCCTTCTGCACTTTTTACATTAGTGCCTTTGGATAACAGCATTGATTTCTGTAGCTGATGATTGGTGGGATACACTTGAGCTAATTGGATTTTGTGCGTTCAGTCCATTGAGGAATTCATTCAGTCAGTTCTCATTGTGAATTTACAGGCTGAGTCTTTTGTAAAAACACTGTTGAATCATAACCTCGTGGATGTTGGTGTGCTGTAGTAAAAGGCAGCTGACTCAGCTGCAGTGATTTTCAAAAATGAAACCACTAAATAACACACACCACACACACACACACACACCACACACACACACACACACACACATTGTTCAAACATCCACCCAAGAAGCTGCACTTAATTTTTTCTGTCATTATTGATTTAGACTAGATGTCTAAATATTTGTTTTGTTTTTTAAACATTGAGATCAGTATGAGTGTAAGTCTGAAAATTAACATTAAAATAACAACATGTTTGGTTTGTTCTTTCATGCATTACGAGTGAAGGGACAGAGGACATTGGGGACCCTCGGGTGCATCAGATCCTCTCTGTGGACACCTGACAGCAGGTGACTGGTGGACAAAGCGACTCCATTGTGCGCACAGCAGAGGCCAGTTGTGACTTTGATCCACAGGGCATGACAGGCTGTGGCAGTTTAAAAAGATCTGCATTCTAACAGCTGTTCTGACTTCATGTTTTCAGATCCAGGCTTGTTTGCACTTCATCTATTGTTTTCTGTTTAATTTGCCTTTGTGAAAACTGTCATGTTTAGTTTTTCATCATTTCTAATCACCTGTTTTTTCAAGCTGCTCACCGTGTT
>JAZGTK010002323.1:0-32458 GCA_036877625.1 Ambastaia sidthimunki
GAGTCAGAAAAGGAAGCGGAACGACGATACTTAGACCGGGTACGTGAACGCGGACAAGTGGTGGTGGAGAAATCCCACACCACCCAGCAGCTCCAGCCAGAACCTGAGGAAAGCAGGGGAAGTGCAATAAACTGGGTTAACGTTAGCATACCTGTGGCTATATTGACCAAAGAGGGAGAGTGTTTAGCTGCCATGGTTCCAAAAGAAGAAATTCTCAGAACATGTGAAGCCTGTGGAAGCATCTTGAGACCTACACAAACCAATGAATCTCTTTCCACACCAACTCAGAGTGGCATAGATTCTCAGGGTAAGACAGTTCCCAGATGGGTCACCCCTGCCCAATCAAGTGATCAAACCTCCTGTCCAACTGATACGGAAAACATTGCTTTCTCTAAAGGCCTCAGTCTGGTTGAAAGTGTAGGGAAAGGAGGTGTTGGTGGTGCAGGTGAGAATATGTCAGCTTTTGGAAAGCTAAGGAGGAGGAGTAGGAAAGGAGAGAGCAGAGTTGAAACAAGTCAGGGTCCTTACGCTCGTAGTCAGGATCTATGGGCTCAGAGAAGGAACTCCAAAACAAGGTCAAGTCTGGATGATCAAGCTACTCGTTCTAAAGTCATGAAGATGTCTGCACATGGAGTCACCTTTGCCACAGGAACCTCAGCTGAACTTGGGAATAATGTTCTCCCCAGCAATGTAAGGGATTCTCCTCCCCAACTTCCTATTAAATCAGCTCTGAAATCAGGGTCCAAGAGCAAGCAGACAGAGCAACGAGTGGTTAAGCTAATGCCCTCAGTTCATTACCGCTTAATTCACCTTGACCACAAACTAGATGGAGGCTCCTCCCACGAAAACATTCAACCCGATGAGCACCTCAGTGTTACTCTCAGTGCCTCTCCACAGGTGCTTCCAGTCACTTCAGGACTGACTTCTTGTAACAGACCATCCTCTCTCAGGTATTCTTCAGCTCTGTTGACCACAGACCTTCAGGCTTTAACAATATGGGACACTGCAGCAGACCCAGTCACTGGTAAGGTTATCTAGAACAAAGGAGTTTTCATGCCTAAAAACAACCATAATGTTTATTGCATCACAATTACAGTAAACAATACAGCACACATTTAATGTTGTTTGTTAAGTTTGGGACATATCTGACAAAAACATGTACACTTACTTTCATGACAAAGTAAAAGGTACCATTTTATTTACACAGAACCTGAATAAGAACTGGTTTTCAAGTCCAAACCTTATATGGTTTTTATTTACTGTGCATCAGGATATTTAAAAAGTGAGAGTGTCTACAGGGATCCCAGAAGCACTTCCACACCCCCTGTTCCCTCAGAATGCCGCCCTGCTCTGAGAGCTATGGGCTTGTCCAAGGCAGATGACCTGAGGGCAGAACTTCTGAGATCAGAGCACAGAAAAGCTGAAATGCATTGTGATGACAGTTTCGTTGGGTGCAGGTAACCCAGATAATTAAGTCCTTTTCTTAAGACCATTTTTGGTGATTTTTCTACAGACTGTAGAGTTTTTTTAATATGTTGACATTTGCATCATAAAGAACATAAAATCAAACTCACCTAGTAAATGATCCCCACAAATAAGGAGTTATCTTTAATACATGTAAACAAGAAAATACATACTTTCATAATGTAAACAAATTTAGTTATTTATTGCTCTGACTATGGGCTTTTTTTACATTATTTATGTGTAGGAGAGCAGGGGAGCGGGAAGGGAGACCTAAGTTATCCCTTCGTCGCTTTTTCTCAGCTATGGGACTAAACAGTGTAGGTAAGCTGGTGAAGAGCAGTCGCTCCAACAGCATGGAGCAGCTTTGTTTCCCCACAGCCCGCTACAGTTCTGCCTCTCCCAGTCCTACACACAGAGGCCTGGTCCCCCTGCAAAGAACCCCTTCTCTCCAGTCTCTCCACACAGTAAGTAGGTTGTCAGCATTCAGAATTGTTTGTTAAAGAGCTAATTCACCA
The DNA here is from genome assembly GCA_036877625.1 of Ambastaia sidthimunki. Taxonomy (NCBI): domain Eukaryota; kingdom Metazoa; phylum Chordata; class Actinopteri; order Cypriniformes; family Botiidae; genus Ambastaia; species Ambastaia sidthimunki. The sequence goes on from JAZGTK010002323.1 coordinate 1,980, forward strand.
AGCACCCCCCTTGCAATAGTTTAATGTATCTCTGGATTTGTTTAATGAAATTGCAAAACTCATCATGTGGTCATTATTCTGCTGATCCTAATGCATCTTCAGATTTATGTAATGAGATACCTAAATCCAGCAGCATGGTTAAATGAACAGGAAAAAATAAAGGCTTCATATCTACTTAGTCTAGCTGACCTAGTAATTTTTTTACTAAACACTGAAATTATTACTAAGCTGAGACAATAAGGTTATTAAATATTAAATAATACCAACAATACCAACTCTCTAATACTAGGGATAGTTACAGTTACCGCTTTGCGGTTTAGGTAACCTCGGATGCATGCTGCTCTGATGGACAGAAAATGATGGTCTTGCTGCCAGCTTAAACAGGGCTCTGAAGAGTACTCTGCCCTGATGATTAATATATGACCACTGATCAGTATATGTTGATCCTCCAGCTGTGGGAGATAAGCCTTCAGATTCAGAAAAATGCCTTTCTGAATGTATGTGCCATATTCTCTTCAACTTCACAGATTAAATTTCAGGGGCATATGCAACCAAAATGGTTGCAGTTTCGAATTAATTTCAAATTTGCACGGAGACTGCCAAGCAACTCTGTTGTTGTTCCTTAGTAGGTGACATCAGGTCCCTTTCACAGGCCATGGAAGCCCCAATGGTTCAAATGTCAGTGCTTCACAACACAGATAGGGTGAATTTATGAATGAAAATGTGAAAGTTCTGTCACAAAATGATGTTGTGATCGATTCTTAAGCTTTTTTAAGTGGGTATACAAAATGCATGACCTTTCCTAGTGGTTATACAGTGTATCACAAAGACTACACCACTGCAATAAGCCCCTCCCTCCACATTATCAAACGTATTCACTAATTTTTATTCAAATAGTTAATATGTATAAAAAGAGATTAAATGCTGTGTTGTTTCTGTGTGCCACCAGCAGTCTCCTTTGGCTCAATTACGTAAAGCTTCATCCGTTCAAAGTCTACAGTCCCCAAAGAGGAAGTTTGAACGTTCCACTATACTAGGAGAGTTACCACTGCCATTAAGTTTGGCACCCAGGTGTGAAAAAATCTCTGCGCTTACTGCATCAAAAACACCCCTAATGTCTAACATTTTGGAAATCATTCAGATGGTCAGTGATCTACCCTCTGGTTGATAGTTGACTTAATATTATCATTGCAGGGAGCTTCAGAAGGAGGAGAGTGTAGATGAGGCAACAGCGGATTCTCAGAGGACAGGTCCACTAGGACGGCTGGTCCAGGGTTTTCCTGATGGAACTCTGCTTATAGAGCTCATCAGACCTGCCAATGCACCCTTTGGCTTTGTCATCTCCAGGGGTAAAGGAAGACCTGACTCAGGTATAACACAAAAGCGTATCAACCCCAAGTGATGTTTGAGATTCAAAATTTCTCTCAGAATTAAGAGAATGTGATATACTATTTTTATAGGTATATATGTGGAATGGGTGGGAGACAGTCCTAATGAGAACATCTACACTGGGCTACTGGGAGTTGGAGATGAGATTCTAGAAGTGAATGGGGAAATAATTGCTGGAATGACCTTAGATCAGGTTACACGCCTGATGACACGTGAAAGTAAAGCCAAGATACGGATTCGTCCAAATTCTCGAATTAAACACTGATGCACAGCGGAGGCAACCCCACTTCCAATTTTTGAGATATGGCTCTAGGAGGACCCAGAGGTCTAGGAGGTCCTCTAAGAGGGGAACTCCCACGAGTCGCAGCTCTCATCAGTAATCAGTAGCTCATTTGAGACATGCTTCACGAGAAGCAGTCAGAGGAGTGCAGTGAAAAATGGAAAATTATCTTTTCTTACAGAATCAGCCACATCTGAGAACAAAGATATCACATGATTTACGCTCATGTGCTTTGTTGTTATTAACACAACAAAGAGTTTAACTCTTAAACAAAGAGTTTAAGAGTTTTGTAAATGTCTTTGCTTTAAGTAACAGTACAGTCATTGCAGAATCCAACTAATGTAGTTGCTTGTGATGGTATTGTCAAGGGGTTTGAAAACAGCTTGTGAATTTGCTTCTTGCGCTTGAAATAAATTTGATACAGTACATAATTTGCTGTGTTTTTTTTTTGTCCTTATAAAATAGTTTTGGAAAATATACAAATTTACTGCAAAACTGAATTTAAAAATTATTCAATTCAAGAATTGAATCCAGAATTCAAGTTGAATAAAGTATTGTGGGATTTCAAAGGCAGTGAAGGATACATCCTTCACCACACAATGTAAAAACATCAACCTTTTGGCCATGTTGTTACAATACTTTTAGATAATTGGCTACATTAAGACAACATTCTGTTTTTGCCATGATGTCAGCTCAGTTACTGTGGACTATATTACCATTAAATGTCATGAAAAGTGTGATCAACTGTTAAAACCAAGTATTAATACAACAGGTTTGTGTTGATTCTTTTGATTCTAGCTTTAGACAAATCATGTGGAAGTTTAATGTAAATTAGCCACAGCCTTCCTGACTAAATAACTATCTTCATAAAACAGCACTGTTACAGTTTCCTACATTTACAGGCATGAAAAAACTTTACATTACAAAACATTATTGACAAACATTATTCACTAGAAAAAACTTAAACCATTTCTAAAATAAAAATGGGTTCCAATGATTCTGTCTCTTCACGTGAGCACTTCAAATCAATCATATAAAACTCTGATTACCCCCATTAGATTCACAAAATATTATCGACACTTGTCGTTGTCTAGCTATTTCCAATAAAAACAATGGAAATAGAATATGAACTAATATTTTATACTATTACTGCATATTTTTGTCAGTCATAAGTGTATGGGTGTATTTTTTATTTTTCTTAATTAAGTCCATAAGTGATTTTTATTTGCATTTTTTTAAATTAATTTTAGCAGCTTTACAGAATATGTCTTAAATCTCCTGTGAGCAAGACCACAGGAGACCACATGGTGGTCTCTGTGTTTACCCTGAGGGTCCTCCACACAAAGTGTGCTTCCACTCTCACAGTCTGGCATGACTCTGCTGTTTCAGTCACCATGAGAACATCAGCAAAGCTTCTTTTTGAGATATTACTAATAGAGACATGGCTCAGATTTATTCATACACTCGATGACCTGCAGCCTGTCCTGCATGAATCATCTCTTCTTAAACCCAAAGTCGTCATTGCAATTTTGGCTCGTAATGGTGAACACAGTCTGCCTTATTTTCTGGGATGTATTGAGAGACTGGATTATCCAAAGGACCGCATCTCAATCTGGTAACTGAATTTTGTGTCATATCGATATTAAATTTATTGATACTAAATGTTGATCGGCATGTATTATCTATCCTTTAAGTATTAAATTTAAGTATTCTTATGTGTTCTCTCATCTTTATTCTTTATATTTGTATAAAATTAATTATCAGTAATTATTTCAGTTTAACAGATGTTCATTATGTGGTTTCAAAAAGTTTAAAATGGCTTAAATTACAAGTTAAAATTAACTTTAGAATAGATTAGATTAAATTAAAAGAGAACAGTTTATGTGTACTCAATTAAATTAAGCTATTTATCTGTTTTGTTGTGTTTTAATGTAACTTTCACTAGCACACAAACTATATATTATAAATAAGTCAGTGGTATATGACCACATTTTGAAGTGAGCATTGGGGTTTTAATTACACCTCAGTCTGAAATATCCTCGAAAGCTTCAAAAGTAAATAAAGACAGAAATCACAGTGAAGTGAAGGAATGTGTGGATAGCTACAAGAAGAAAAGAGAGGAGAAATTGCAGGCAGTAACTCCTTACATGAACAGTGACATTTATAAATAAAATTGAGACCAATAATGTTACAATATTCCTTGCTGTATTTGTTTTGCCAGTATTCTATATATACTGGGGCATGTATAAAATAAATATTTGAATGGCAAGATGTGGATCTTTCAATCAATCTTTTCCATTTTTCCAAACCTGTAATAAGTATGGAATTTCTATTTGTCAGGGCTGCCACCGACCACAATATTGACAACACTACAGCTATGCTGCGTGAATGGCTCTCTGAAGTGGAGAATTTGTATCACTCAGTACAACTGCAGACCATGGAGGAGGAGATGAGGTGTCTAGATCAACAAATGCATCTTAGTACTTTACAAAATCTCGTAACTTCATATCATACCATTTTCTCTGAACTCACTGTATTTCCTGAGATGAATGACATAAAACTTTAACCAGTTGTTTTAAAATTTGGATATATATACATTCGATAAAACTGTAATATACTGTATTTTATATATTTCAAGTTATGTATGGACTATAGTAATCTAGTATTGTTATTTAGATTTGGTCCTTTAAATATATATCTATTTTGTATAGTTCATATGTGAATGAACTGGGCCCCAAGCACTGGCCTGAAACACGGTTCACCCATGTGTTGAAGCTGAGACAGGCTGCACTCAGATCAGCCAGGGCACAGTGGGCAGACTACATTCTGGTAAGAACACCTCTCTCTTTGACTCTTTCTACTGATTCTAAGTCAGTTTCTAGTGACCTTTTGTGTATAGTCCCTGCATAAGTAAAACCTTGTAGTTGCACTTCATTTAGATATTGGATAGGTGACCTGGTGTCACAACCATTACAACTAATGAAATCTGTGCCTACACTAAAATGAACAAAATTAACATTAAAATACATTTGCAGTCAGAATACCATTTAGTCAATAATTACTCATTTTATGTTTACTGTAAACATTCTCTATCTTTCCAATTTTCACATAATTTAAATAATTTAGCTCAACTGGTAGCGCATTGTGTTAGCATCACAAAGGTTGTGGGTTCGATCCCAGGGAAAGCAAGTACTAATAAAAAGAAATATATATGTATACATTGAATTCACTGTAAGTCGCTTAGGATAAAAGCGTCTGCCAAATGAATAAATGTACATGTGATGTTTTGCTGCTTCCATTAATGGGAATGAAGAGATTTTGTGTGGAATTAACGTTTATATCTATTTCTTCCTAAGTTTGCAGACAGTGACAACCTGTTGACAAACACACACGTGTTAAATGAGCTAATTGCTGAGAATCTGACACTGGTTGCTCCAATGCTGGAGTCCAGCACACTCTATTCAAACTTCTGGTGTGGCATGACCCCACAGGTAGCACTTTATTTGACCTTTCAATATTCTCTTTATGAATATTGGTAAAGCAATTTTTAAGATGCTTCTGAATCACTTTCATTTTTTCAGGGCTATTACAAACGCACACCACATTACATTCCCATTCGTAACTGGAAGCGTATTGGTTGTCACTCCGTTTCCATGATCCACTCCACCATGCTGATAGACCTGCGTCGTTACGCTAGTGCAGCCCTGGCCTTCCACCCGGTCCACCAATACTATCTCTGGACTCTGGATGACATCATGGCATTTGCCTTTTCTGCAAGACAAGCAGGTAACAACTGTATACTGCTGGAAATTAGTATACTGCAGTAATGTGGTATAAAAGTACCATACATAGTAATATAGTCTAGGTAACTAAAGAGTATAGGACACTTATTTTGTTATTTTTATTTATTTATTTTTTATTTTATTTATACCCTATCCTAACTTATTTGCACTACTTTGATTAAAACATTGTGCTTATGTGTTGTTCATTAATCAAAATCATGATATGCTCAGGTAATTATGTTTAAATGTATTCATTTTAGGTGTGCAGATGTTCATATGTAACAGAAACCATTATGGATATCTGCCCGTCCCTTTGAACACAAAGCAGAGTCTGGAGGAGGAGGTGGAAAGCTTCAGCCACACTGTCACAGAGGCACTAAGTGTGTATCGCTGAATATGCTTATAATAACAGAACAATGTGAGGAATAACAAGAGTAGCAAAAATTGAGGGGGAACTTTTACTTGATTGCAGCTAAGACCCAATGTTGTAGTGATGTAAACAGCGATGAGTTGATATATTAGATAGTGACTACTGTGAATAATTTTACTGAAGAAAACATTTTTGTTGGATGAAAAAGGCTTGAATGAGTGAATTTACTGTGTAGTGTGCACCATCAATTCACAATTCTAACCAGCTCACACAAACACTTCACTATATGGATTTCTGTACATATTTTCACAGGAAAGAGAGAGTTTTCACTCAAGTGTGACATCTCTCACACTCTTTCTTACTCAAGACTTGGTCTACTGACCGTGTTACCTTCTGTTAGATTAGCTGGAGCTTAACAACTTAATATGAATGGCCATATTTGGTACCATAACATTTAGTAATCAGTCTTCCTGAGATTCAATGAAAGTATTATCACATTTCATATTTACTTATTCAGCAGAGGCTTGGATGAAAGTGGCTTGAATGAAACTTGAGTACATTCAAGTTACACGTTTGTCAGTACACCCTGGGAATCAAACCCACAACCTTTTGCCCTACCAACTCATCTACAGTAACATAGCTCATATTCCAGCGGGATCATATTTCAAAGATTCCCACTGGAATATGAGCATATGATTGGTTGACTGCATGTCTCTGGTTTATTACCACAGATGCAAGGTTACATGTAAAATCTTTAGTATGACCCACCATCCATCTATTCCAGTTTTTAGACAAATATTGTATTTTATCTTTGTCTTTTTCAGTTGACTTTAAAATGGAGCCTTCACAATATCTACACATTCCTTCCAAACCCAAAGACACAATGGGTTTCAATCAGGTACAAAAACCAATAACTAACACTTCATATGCAATATATAAAGAAGTATTTTTTCAGTGACACTTGGTGTCTAAGGCAACAGCCCACAACATCTTGCAAAGACATTAACAAAATGTAAAAATCACATTAGTGATGTGCTATGCTCTCAACATGCATTTGTATGAGACTATTTCTGCATCTTCACCCTTCAGGTCTACCTGATAAATCTGAAGCGCAGGGCTGATCGTAGAGATCGTATGATACGCTCGCTGGAGGTGCTGGGCATAGACGTGACCATCACAGAGGCGGTGGATGGCAAGTATGAAATTATAACCCACTGAATGCTGCTCACACTTTATCATTAGTCACATAATGTTGAATGTTCACCAGTAATCTCTCTCTCATCTGTTCTTCCCTGCTCAAAGTATATCTCTCCATTGCACAGTAAAATCTGACTCCATCCTCTTTCATCTAGAGCCCTAAATTCATCCCAGCTGAGGGCTTTAGGTATTGCAATGCTGCCCAGTTATAAGGATCCTTATTCTGAGCGTGTCCTTACTAAGGGTGAAATTGGTTGCTTCCTCAGTCATTACAACATCTGGAAGAAGGTACACAACAAAAGCTGGAGCTCCACGCCCTTTCACAAAGCTATATGAATTACAAATGATTTACAAAAGTTTTTTAGCTGTTCTTCTACACACAAACAAAACGGGTCCGTTCATCTCTGTAACTTGTTTTTGTCGCCTCCAGGTGGTGGAGCTCCAGCAACAGCAGGTGTTGGTTCTAGAGGATGATGTGAGGTTTGAGCCCAACTTCAAGAGCCGTCTCAGCATCATCATGAAGGATGTGAAGCAGTCAAGACTTGAGTGGGACTTAATGTAAGACACGGTCCAGCGCTTAGCCTTTATTCTTTATATTGATCTCTATTACTGTAGCTTCCACAATGTACTTTTTGTGGGTCCTGAAAAATGTGTGGTGTGGTTTAATTTATTTATATATTTATGTTGTTTATTAATATAAGTTGAAAAGAATATATGTTTTTTGATCCATTTTATATTATATTTAGACTCTTATTGTGAACTGCAGGAAAAATGATTGCTAAGTATTGTTAAATATGAAACAGTGTGTCATGTAATCACCTAACTGTTCTATGGCAACATTATACTTACATTGATGAAATCTAATTATAAATGTATGTGTTTTTTTGTTTGTCTTTGCTTTTCTTTTTTTGAAGTTATGTGGGGCGTAAACGATTGCAAATTAAGCATCCAGAGCACTGGGTGGAAGGAGTGAAAAACCTTGTGAGTCCAGATTATTCTTATTGGACCCTGGGCTACGCCCTTTCACTGCAGGGGGCACAGAAGCTTCTGGATGCCCAGCCCCTCAGCAAGATGCTGCCAGTGGATGAGTTTCTACCTGTTATGTTTAACAAACACCCCCAGTGAGTTTCAGTTGATCTTTACACTAGCCCCAATGCAGTAACAACCTTGCTGTGCTTGCTCTTTTAAGGCCTTTTAATCCATTTATAAACCGTAAATAAACTTTTTATTTAAATTAATTTTACAATTAATTTAATCTTGAAATACACTGACTAATTTACATTTAAAAGTAAAGTTTAAAGGATAAGTCCACCCCAAAATGAAATTACTCACCCTCAAAGAGAATTTGACATCTATGGGAAAGACTACACCAAACATTGCAGCACACTACACATAACACACATAAGACTACACATCAGTAATGGCAAATCTCATTGGTTCTTGCGTGTCTCGTGACTAGTGTTGTGACAAAGCACATAATCATGAACCAATGAGAGTCTGTGTTATTGATATGGTGCTGGAGTTTTGTTAAGTTTAAAAGTTTATTTAAACTTGATATGCTAAACATAGTATTGAAATATTTTTTGGTACTTTTTCTCTTTTTGTTGAACAAGCCTAACTATTTAACAAGTTATTCCTGTTATTCTCAAAGGGGTTATATTATCAGAAATCATGGCTAACTTCAGCCTTCTCTCTGTCTGCAGGAAGGAATATATGTCTCACTTTAAACAGAGAAACTTGAGGGCTTTCTCAGTGGAGCCTCTGCTCCTCTTTCCCACGCATTACACTGGGGAGCCGGGCTATTTTAGTGACACAGAGACCTCCACCATCTGGAATGATGAGACAGTGGCTACTGACTGGGATCGTCATCGCATTCATGGAGACCACAGTCGTGGTGATAAGACCCCCACTCCTATCTCTGAGAACAGCGGAAGAGATGAACTTTGATTAAAGAATTAATAAGCAACGTGTCAAATGTCGTAAGAAAATGTCATTTTGTGACAGCATGGACCTGGATAAATTATATAGACAACAGAGCCTTATTTTGGGACTGGGTCACTGGTATGGTTGACCAAACATCTGTACTAGTCAGTACACTATAATATAAACTGTGAAAAACATTTAACAGTGAAACAACACCTGAAATTACAGATGAATCCTCAATGAAGTTTAGTCTTCTTCTAGTCATTCTGATAGTTAAAGCCATCAGATGAAATTGGCTAATATTGCAAAACTCTATAAACAAGAATGAGAACAATGTGATATGGCTCATTCAGTAAGTATTAGTAAGGTTGTTTCTCATAAATCGCTGCACATTTGTATCATAGCATGTCAATCAGCTTCTAGTTTCTTTAGATATAAGTTTTTTTATGACAGATTTTTGACCACTTATTTTCAGAGTTTAAGGTGAAATTTTATATATACAGTGGAGTCTAAAAACTTTGCCTTATTTCTTGGTCACAAATGAAAAGAAAGTGAAATTAATCATGCTGGGATAACATGGTTCATCAGTTTTTTTTATTTATAAGACGCAATGAATACTAATTGTTAAAACTGAAAACTTGTTTTATTCATTTTAACTTAAAACTAGAATTTTGGTCATTTTCGAAATACAATTATTCTGTGTACTTTTCTCCCTACAACTATATTATACAATTTTTACTATTTGAAGTAATTTGTCATGTATTCTTAAATGAAAAACACAAAAACACCAAATAAGTCTTCAAATTACTTTATTATTTAAAAAGCCTTGAAGGGTCCTTTCTGGAGGCAAACAATGAATTTCTCAAAGCAAATTATTTTTCAAGTCTTAAACCATAAAATAAGCACTGAAAATGACATTTTAAAGCACATCAAAACAATAGCAAGTAATAAATACAAAAAATTGCAGAATGCAAAAAGCAAATGAACAGAATGCTTATCATTAGATCCTGCTCACTAAGAACAGAGATTTTCAGCATTTAGTTTAATCACCTGAGGAGATACTTGGAAGCTTTTGTCTTGACAAACCGGCTGGTCCACTGATGAGACATGGCTGTAGATTAAGACCTCGAACAAATATTTCATCAGACATCCTTTAAGTGTGATTATTGTAGACAATCAGTGCATTATCAGTTTAGTGTGTGAAAACTTCAGGATGGACAATGTCTAGATTGTACACCAACAAACAAAGCAGTTCTTAAAATAAAGTCATCCCTTTTCAAATTCTCAATCTAGCATTTTAGATTTAAAGCAACCACTTGCTTTTGATACACAAAGATATAAAGCTCAAAACACAGCAAATGATGCAGCATTTGTCCTGAAGTAACTACAAAAACCTTTCTTTGCTATATGATTGCTAAGCTATGCCAGATAACCGGGCCCTGTTCTAAACTACACACTGTGTTCTGCAGTTTACAGACATCCACAATACATAAACTAACACAAAGCATAATAAGAAGACTTTTCAATACAACAAAAATGAAACAATACAAAAAATAATAATCACTGAAATTAAAGACCTCAAAACACACAAATAAAAACAAATCAGACTTGATCCAGGTTTGTGATACCAACTGTCCGAGGTACTAGCTGCAAATGTGTAGAGTATAATGGGAGGGATCTCAAATGCAAAGTTGAATTCAGACTGCTAAAAGAGGGCATTGTAAATGAAAAAGATGCCATTACAATGGTCTAGTATCAGATACAAAACCCACTGCAGCATAACACAGTGTACCATTGATGTAATAGTGCATTAGCCAAACACAATAGAACAGATCCAAAAACAATTTAAACCCTGCATCTGATTGGAGGAAAGCAGCTCTTTAAAGGCCTTTTGAAAAAGAGGAGTCTTTTAGATGGCCAAATGCATTAAGTATTTTCAGGAATACATAATTTAATTTACTACAGAATACACACTTAGTTTTAGATACTATTCTGGTTTGTTATTGTTGAGAAAGTAGAATTTGTTATTGCACTTCAGATAACTGCCAGCAGCCATTAGAAGTACTTTAAATATTGCATGATTAGCACAGAAAACATTTTTAAAATGTTATCTGTGGTTTTGAGAATCAGAAAGATAGCAGACATGAACTACATATTCCAAAGTGTATCTGATACTGAAAACTGTGAGATGATTTTATACTACATAATGCAAAAGAAACAAAACTAAAAACACCACAAAAATTACATAATTATTCTCAATCTAATTTCTCAGACAAATGTGCATATTTAGACTAATGTATCGATTTATTGTGACAGGTCTTTACCCCCTTTCCCAGTGTTCACACTGTAGAAGAACTATGCAGTAGCATTTATACAGTGTAACCCATCACGCTAGCAGAAGAATAATATTGACAATACCAGTAAGAAAAAGTGCAATATTGCATGTGTATTTCTTTACTTGAGTAGATCCATGCCTGACGGCACACCTGTAGAAAATATCAAACAGTAAACAATGGTGCAAAACAAGTCAAAGTATTTAAGGCTTTCCGAGTTTCCTGATGTTCTTTGTTCTCTGAGATAGTTGTAAGAGGTCCGCAGATGGGACAGTTTGGAGAACCATTCCAGTCCTCTCCGGTGTGAATAAACACACACACTAACGTGACACACAAGCATTCGCACACAAGCAGCACTAAACTATTCAAGCGTGTACGGTCGTAGGTATTACTAGTAGATTATATAATAACATCTTTACTATTGAAACTTCAAGCATACGTATTTATCTACACATATCCACATTACTATTAAACGCATTGCTACATGTATCAACATATCAACGTTTCAAGGACAAAAACAAAAGATTTCCTCGATGCAGGAAAGCAATAATAGATGCATGGTCTAATAGTAATGATAATAAAACAAACTATTTTAGATGCCATGCTGATCCTAATAGAAAATGTGAAGAAATATGCAAAAGTAAATAAAAAGACAATAAGTTATTATGACCTCAACCATTTCAGTAGGGAAAGCTATGTGGAAAAATGACATTATAGGCAGTGTTTCTACCCAACAGAAACCCACTGGCCATTTGAGTTTAAATCGATAGCAGTGGTTGGTTTCAGCGAGTGTGAATTCAGGGAATTGTATTAGTTTAAGGAATGGAAAAACCTGATAGTAACCTCATTGGCTTAGCTAAATCTATACCACATCTCTGAAACCGCACAAAGTCACTGAAGATAAACTATGTTCTGTAACAACGGGATTGTAAGCAATCCTACAAAACAATCTGGTTATTGTATTATACACCATGTGTGGCCAACAACAGAGCATTAGCCAGAGCTATTCTGACACACTCTGGCTATACAAAGACAAACAAGGATGTGCTAAAAAGTTCACAATAGGTGGAGCGACTGTAAAGAAAAGACTGTTGAGCAGGTAAACTCTCCCTGTGACATACTTTGTCTAAAACATGGCTGACAAGTGATACTGACTAGATGACAAATAACAACACAACTGTTGTTAAAGAAAATTGTGCTATTTTGTCGGCCATGAATTTTAGGCTATTTCTGCCCATATTAACAAATAATGTAACAGTTTACAACTTAACTTTCCACTCAGGCAAAATTAAGGTCAACTTTGTTTTCTGCATCACTTGCCAGCCATGTGTATAATCACATGACTCTGGGTTGTCGTAGGGAAATGTGCTTGAGAGTTTGTGTCTCCGTCGCCCATTTTGGTCAACACTGATTGGGCGAAGGTGTACAGAGAAGGTAAAAAGTTCTCCATTTTTGGCCTGTGGAAGGAAGGACTGAGCTTAAAAAGATCTCAGCATGCATGGTGATCAAATCAAGAGGCAGTGCCTTATACAGAATGGTAGTCACAGTGAAGAAAAAACAGAGGTATGATCGAGGTCCCAGAGAGGTCATGAAGAGGCAGTGAGCGTCTACTCGGCAGTGCTGGCGTATTCTGAGGAGGAGGTGGGATGGGCCGAGAAAGATCCTTGAACGGAGCCTTTACGGTTGATCATGGAAGGGTGGAAGTTGGGGTGTCGACGTGCGTGTTTGATGAGGTGGTCACTGCGCATGAAGCGCTTGTCGCAAAGGGGGCACAGGAAGCGTTTCTCGCCCGTGTGAGTACGCAGGTGCCGAGCTAACTCATCAGAACGGGCAAACTTCTTTTCACAGTCAGGCCAAGTGCAGGGGAAAGGCCTCTCACCTAGAAGCACACGGACAATTAGCTTACAACATCACTAGTATTTCTCTTTTACTTCAACTGCTAGTTTTACTAGAGGTTCAGTTAGTGCACTTGCAACTGACATAAGCTGCATCTGAAAAGTAATACAATTATATTGAAATATAAACAGAGAGTGCTTTGGCAATAGCCAATTAAATATTTAAAAATAGCAATAATAAATATTTCAGTAGAAATGAAATCAAAAGTTGCTGAAAAGGCAAAGAAAAGTAATTTTTACAGAAAGTCATTTTTTAATTGTCATCATCCGTCCGCTTGCTGAGACGCCATTTTAATTTTTAAAGATTGTCCCTGCTCGTCCAATCACCTTCACCACGGATGCACACGCACAGCATTGTGGGATATCAAAGGCAGTGAGAGATACATCTATGCTGCCTTCAAAAACTGGTCAGATGGCATCTCAGGAGACAGGAAGTGAAGCAACATTGGATTTGCAAGTGCCTTGACGCCTTCCTACCTTGGAAGCCTACAACCTCCGGAGGGAGCATTTCACAGCTTTCAAATGCAGCCATATTGTTTTTGTGCATCAGTCCACTTGTGTTTGGCTAGTTTGCTAGCAACTGTACAATTACGTTCTTAGTGTACTAGCCACTGCACTAGCGATTCATCTGTGTATTAGTGTTCTCTTAGTTCACCACCTCTTTAGTGTACTAGATGTTGCTTTGGCGTTTCATTATAATGCACTGTCAATGTATTAGTGCACAAGCACAGGTGCACAAGATAAGCAGATGTTCGGTTAAAACGATCATTTTGTTCCCACATTACATTACAGTTCTTCAACATACAGTTTGTAAACTTGACAACTGAATGGCTAATAAAAAGAGGTCAGGTGTGTGGCTTAAGGGTGCTTTTAGCTTTAGTCAAATAGCGCAGGGTGCAATTAAATGGGGAAGCTGCGCGTGACCGCGGTTTATGCTGGAGCTCTGTTCATATGCAAATACTGGACTCGTCACTACACTTCTATACTCGGTCCACCCTCACGCGCTGCCTTCTTTGTTCATAAACTTTCTTTGTTCGGAGGCCATAGTTGGGAGTTTTTTTTGTCCTTTTTTCACCCAGCGAATAGTAAATGAAGTTATTTTACCCAAATTCACGTTTAATATCTCTATTCAGCGCCCTTAATTACTGCTGACAGGAAAAGGCCCTGACAAGCCAACAAACAACCGCCTACATAAAAGTACCCCAATCTTAAATAAAGATCAGGATAAACGCCTTAAATTGCATCATAATGAGCACTCGTTATTATTATTACGCTATACTAATATATGTTTAGATAGATAGTTTAATATCTATCTATCTATCTATCTAAAGAATTAATAATAAACATATCATTATGACATCTGCATCATTATCATTCCACCATGTGCTTTAGCTTACCTGTGTGTGTTCTGATGTGAGCTTTGAGGTGGGATGATTTGCCGTACACCCTGTCGCACCCGTCGAAAGTACATGGGTGACGCTTGGTCGGTGATCGGGGTGCACCCCCTCCTCCCCAAATGTGGGGGGTGTTATTGTGCTGTCCCGGGACAGGGGTGGCAGAGGGGGTCATGGTTGGGGTCGGGGTGGTGGAATCAGACAACGTGGTGTAACCGCTCTCTCCGCATGACGAGTTGCTGCTTTCAGAATAGGCCGACATGGGACGGTACTTGCCATGCAGGTCGGTGAGGATCTCCGCCACCGTCATCATGTTGGCCCCCTCTAACCGGAGCGTCTCCCGCACCTCCCTGTCCTCGCTCGACCCGTCTGGCTCCCCGGGAGTAAGGCCCTGAGGAGGGGCCTGAGCCCCACCAGACACTGGGGTAGGTCTATGGAGGACGGGACCGCTGGATATCGACACCAGACACTCGGCAGCTAAATAATCCGAATACGCGAACGACATTATACCGCGACTGTATTTAACGACAAAGCAAAAGTTACAGAGAGCCTCGTTTCCTGAGCTCGGTCACTTCTTCTCCAAAGATTTCAAACTCCTTGTTCTTCTCATCGGCGACTTGGCTCTATATATACAGTTAATACAAAGAAAATAAATAAAATTAAAGATAAAATGTCAAAAATAAGTTAAAAAATACACTACCGGAGCGTCTGCGTTTCTAGCCCCAACGCGGTGTCCTACATTGGCCCTCGTTTCATTGTGTCTGCTGCAGCCAGAACCGGTAAAGCCCACGCCACGCCCCCGGTAGCAAATTTAGTAATCGCAGTACGGTGAAGGCTCGGCTTATAAATATTAATTACGTACCACGACGTTTCGCCCATTTTGCATACCTGATTCGCTCAAAGACTGACGTTAGTAACTAGGTACTAGCACTAGGGGGCAATTTGACGAATCACAGCTCGGCTTATGATAAATAATTATCGTACGCGACTGACGCTCTAGACAGGTTGCCGAGCAACTCAATATTACACAATGAATATTCATGAGTGATCATTTGGCCGTAGTGGGGTTCTTAAAATCACCAGCATGCAAAGAGAAACACGCACGGAGTGACGTGGGGAACTGACAAGCAATACAGGAGTGGAGGAAAGAGAGCCTATTTAACCATGAGTCAAATTACACCCAGAAAAAACGATGTATAATCTAATGGCAGTACAGCACGCTACGCGGAGACGCAATGGTTGCTATGATACGAAATATCAATGTAATGTATTACTAGTATCAGATTTCGCAAAAAGCTTTTTTAATCAACAAGTACTAATATTGTGGATGCTAGGAAACAAAAATAGTAACTTATAAATTGTTGTTCAGTCGTTGTACCAGCGGAATGTGACGATTGGTTGGGCCCGCCCCTCCTGCGCTGTGATTTGACCGTTTGGCCAAAAGCGGCAAAAGCGCTCAGCTTCTGTCTATTTAAACGCTCCCATTGCAAACCATTGAAAAAATACACTTGCCGCAGGAAAAAAATGCTTTGGAAGACACACAGGCTAAATGAACGCATTCGCCTAACAATTATGATACTGAATATTTTTTTAATGTTCGTCCCACCCAGTTTTGGATGTTTATTGTCTACACCCGGTGTGGGGGTTTATTACGCCATGCCCAGTTTACAACCAAGATTAAGACAATTTTAAGTTGTTAACCAAATTACCAAATTTGTTCTTCAGACAAGATGGTAAAATGCTATAGATTCCAAACTGGACTGTAAAACAAAGTATCATCTTGCAAACTATGTAAATTCAAGATTCAGCTTTGTATACTGTATTTTGCAAGTGATCTCATCAACTGATGCAAAAATAAATTCTGCATTTACACTAAACGGGATACTTTTGAAAACAGTGTTTTAATTTAAAAACACTCTTCGTTCACACTAGCTGTCACACATTACTAGCATACTAGGGGTCTGTCATTGAATTCTTCAATGTGTGCAAAACTTCAAAGTGTGCAGCTAAAACTACCACAGTCTGTTATTTTACTTTATTACTATGGGCTAAATGGTCACATGACTTCATTAGAATAATTAAAAGTGTCCCTGAAAGACATTGTATCAGTAGCTGTTTCTATGGGGGTTCCCTTTCTCTAAAATTTCATGAAATCTTACTTCATATTGGCAAAGAAATGAACTGGCCATTGTTGTTAGAGACATGCAGATCGCTCATGTCTCTAACTCATGTCATACTCTTTGGTGTTGCAAAGAGTGAGTCACAGGTGGAGATCTTTAAATGCCTCCGGGTCTGCATTAACTCCATCCATGGATTGCAGAAGCTTACCTTGGAAAACTTCAACAAGCTGTATTGTATGAAATGGGAACTTGTAATACTGTTCTGACTGTTTGTGTAATAATCTGAAAAGGTCATGCATGTATGTTTTGATTGTAATGTTACTGGTGTTTTAAGTCAAAAGGAAGATGGATTGAATCAATGTGTTAAAGACTTAAATGAAAAAGCGGTCAAAAGACATGAATATTAGATATGATGATTCATGTATTCATGTTGATGTCGGTAGATCTGAGAATTTTATTCTGTTGAACAGATTAATAATTGTTTAGATGAAACCAAGGGCAAGAGTGCTGATACTGAATACATTTTTTTCTGATTTAGAGAAATTTGTTGCATTCGTAATGAAAGCTTATAAAGAATGTAGTGTTGAGTTCTATTGCAGCAAAAAAGGTTTAGATTAAAAAAAATACTTATCAGCAATCAGACAAAAAATGAAGATGAGGTTTAACATAGATCTACTAGAACTAATTGTAAATAAGTACACAAGTACACTCATGGTAAACTTTTGACCAGTGCACTTATAAATACGTGCTAAATCAAAAATAGAGTTTTTGTTTTTAAAAATAATTATGCCCCTGCAACAGCAGTATCTTTAAAATAGATTATACCACAATTTGGGCTTGTTGATATGTGGAGGGAGAAAAATAAAGCAATTAAACAATATACATAAAGTGACAGAAAATAGGGTTAGTGCAACATGTAAAGATAGATTTTATGTCAAGAATCATCATTCAGATCATCACTTAATTTCTTTGAATTTTTTTAAACACAAACAATCCTTCATTGTTTCTGTTGGAGATTCAGTAATAAGCTTTTAGAGAATCTTGATTTCCATGAAAAATGTAATTGTTTTTAAATGGGTGAAAAAGCAACCATAAAAATCTTTTCCAGTGGTGGTGTTATGGTGTGTGGGAGTAATCCAATGAAACAGGAAGATAATATCAGAAACATACTTTAATAGCAAAACTCAAGAAAACAGGAGAACTCAAAAACACCATAATCAAACAAGAACTGACCAAAAACTGAACAAACCCAGGGAGTATATATACACACAAGAGGAAGGAAATTGACTGCTCCCAGAAATGAAACAAGATAACCCTGAAATTCTGGGTTATCTTGTTTCATGTTTCACATTGTCAATACTTTACTCTTGGGTAACAGTCTTAGTTGCATATTTATGAACCTCTTTAATAAGATTTCTAACTGTCTGTCTGCACATTTTGCACTTTACATTATTTGGTTCATGATTGGGATTCAAGAGCTATCTCGAGGGCTGGCTCAGTAGGTAGTGCATGTGTTCCAGACGCGTTGTGCGTAAGACTCATGCAGGTAATGTGGGTCAGAGTCTCGCCTATCCCAATCATGCAACAAATCAAGCTATTTGCTGTTATCTTTATCTTGTCCACTGAGTGGCGCTATGACATTATACGTAACATTTGGGTACCTAGAGCGCATGCGCATTGGTAATTGGAAGCACACGGGTCAAGTGATAATTAATCAAATTTTGGAATTTTCACCAGCTCAAATTATTGAAATACTTTTACAGAAGCAAGACTAACATAAATAGTGATAAAAGCCAAATATAATGGCTTTTATCCAAATAGTGATCTAACTGCCAGAAACTTGGAACCATATTAGCAGGAGTAAAAAATGACTTGAAAAAGATGCCAGCACCATTATTTATACATTATGTTATTTTACACATACATTGGTTGATCTGTTCATAAAATATGTTGATTTTAGCAATCCTTGTTACACTATGTGCCAACTGTGATGAATAATATATAATGAAAATGCACTTTTCATGTTTTTTTTTTTACCTTAAAATCAAGGTGTAATCAAAGCCATTTTAGAGATATATTAATCTTAATTTCCTTTTAGCTTAAGATGAACATTTAAATAATAAATAAAATTTTAGTTTTGGTAGGCAAAAAATGATAATCAGACCAAAATAACACACAGTTAATGTTTTCAAACATTACTCTCTGCACACTCTGGGCATTCTCTCACCCATTATCATAAGATATCCAACTGGGATGCATAGAAATCAGTATGGTGCCGGGACAGCATGTTCCTGCTGGAGCTGAGTGAAGGACCACTCTCTCTGACCCAGCAAGCGGAGACACTTCTGCCCAGAGCGGAAGATCTGTGGAACGCGTAGACCTCCAGCCCTCTTCCACACACCCTCACATACAGCCTGCCACACACACTTCAGAACCTGCATCATGTTTTAACAGGTCCAGCTCAAGAGTAAGTGTGTGTGGTCAGCAGAACTCACACCAATCATAATTGATCTTTACTATTCCTATTTGGATCATTGCTGAAGACATACTGCATAAGATATGTAAACCAGGCCCTGTTTATACAAGAACAAAAGTTTGGTTTTGCCATCTGAAAATGCCTGTCAGTATAAATGAATCCAGGTTTCATTATTTCTAGAGCCACTGGCCACTCTAGCTGGAATTTATCATGGTGTGACAGGGAAGCATTGGACACCCTGTGGCAGCAGGAAGTGGAGCTGTGATCCAAAGAGCTGACCAAACATCTGCCTGCAGTACCTCACGATTATCACCTAAAAGCTGGCCTCTCTGCATATTACAATTATTGCAATGGACATGGCAAGAAAGATTGATTTATCTGTTTTATGCAGTCTTGATACAATTATTTATGCAGATCAAGTCTTAAATTAATGTCACGCTCCTCAGGTGAGCCAGCAGACCTTTCAGTGGATAGAGACCAAATTGGCTTCTATGCTGGTTGGATTCAGAAGACATCTTACTCCAAATTTATATGATCTAATTTCTTCTGTAGATTTCAAAAGGCAAATTTATGAAGAATATTCTGGCTATATTTTTTCATATGAAAGAAAATGGTGACTGGGGCTCTCAAATATAAAAAAATACCCATAACCATAAATGTGTCCCTTTGGGCCATATATATGACCTGTGCTCTATATACCAAGTGTCACACAATAGGTTTATGTAAGTGATAGACTAAGATTTAAATCATGTTTCACTGATAATATTTCTCTACATGACGGCAGGTTAGTCAGAACACGCTTTCAAATTGCTGAATTTGCCTTTATAGTTAATGGAGCAATAAAAGTCATACATTAAAGGAGGTTTAAAACAACATGAATGGGAAATAAATGACGAATTCTAATTTTAGGATGAATTTTTTTTATTGTTTTATGATGTACACTTAAGTGCATATGTTTGCATAACCCTTTCAGAACCCATAAAATTTGATAAATACTGATACATTTATTTACATTCAGTAAAGAGTTCATAAACATAAAGTTTTTGGTTGTATTCTACTTTTAATATTAGGAGTCTTGAATTTTTCAGAATTCCTACATAAATGCCTCCTAAAATGTAATCTGGTTCTCATCAAGGTCATTCTAATAATAAAGATAATCTTATTTGACAAGCAACACAATTCCCATTTTGTTACTGAGATCAGGGTTGTCAAAAACCCAGTGTGACCGGGCCTAATCAAAAGAGATTTTTAGAAGGATTTTAGAGTGAGACTGAAAAGGATTATAGAAGGATTTCTCAAGACGCCCATTTGTCCTTATCAGACAAGAGGTTTATAACTGGGAAAAATGTTGCTGGCAATTTCAGTAAATAGGATAAATAATGGCCTGAAGCCTAGGTAAAATTAATAATTTTAAACAAACTGCTTGTATGACGCCATAGTGCCCATCATCACTGCTTGCAGCTATATTAATTTTTTTCAAGGTTTTTAGGGGACCATTACTGTGGTTAAAAGCTCTTGTGTCACATACACCAGAGTCGTCGATCATTAGGGCCAGAAGGGATGCAAAATAGAGAAGCGATTTTTGTTTTCAGGAATAGTGTTGCCATGGCAATGTGAAACTGAGCGATTAAAATCAAACTTGAGAAATATGTTTAGTGCGGTGGGATAAGGACATTAATATGACTATTATGAGTCACAATCATAGCGCCATCAACTGGCAGCAGAAAGTGTCACTTAAATGGACATTAAATAGTCCACTGTTGTTGACAGGGTTAAATGCAAGTGATCAGTAGTAGATCACTTTTTTTCATCAGCCTTATTTACTGCCTAACTGTATTACATCAAGACTTTGAAACAAGAGTGCAACAGTAGGATTCTGAAAGTAAAAATCTCATGAATTGTCTGCACTGATGTTAAACAGGGACATAAAGCCTTAATCCTTTATCAAAGATGTTTCATGAGTTCACCTCCCCACATACCGGGATGAGAGAGAGAAAATTTATCTGGGATAAATGCAGAACATATCTGGCTTGCTGTCTGAGAGTAAATGAAAAAGTTGAACTTGGGAAGTGGAGAGATGCCAGAAGCAAAAAGCACTGTGGGAGAAGTTTTGTCTTAAATAAATGCTTAATAGGATCAGATTAGCCTCCACTAAACCTATGTTTACAATTTCAGGTAAACAGTCTTGTTTTTGTTCAAAAAATCTTTCTATAAACTGGTGCAAGCCATGTGTATTTGACTTGTGTATTTGACTTTTTTGGGTTTTTTTTTTAGGTATATCCGCAGGTCTTCTAGAAATAAACAGTAACGAGCCAGTTAATGAGCTTCCTCTGCCAGATGGCTTCCACACACACACACTGTACTTCAGTTTACTCACAGCTGGCAGGTAGAGGGGAAGGAATGTACACCTGTTTAGCATATGAGATCATAGCGCAAGCAGAACAGCTGGGCACAAACCACTGCATTAATTTTGTTGTTTTATTTTATGTATAAGTAATAATGGGATCCATGCTTTTATAGTTTTGTGTTATTTGAATCACATAATACATTTCTGATGTGTTCCAAAATTGTTATTGGCAATATTATTTATGGAAGAATGTGCAGAGTTGCTTTGATCAAAAATAGTGATTTAAAGGGACAGTGTGCCTAAAATAGAAATGCTGTTGACATTTATTCACCCTCGTTTCGTTCCAAACCTGACTGATTTTGTTACATTGAACACAAATATGGATATTTAAAATTTTTTTTGGTGAATGGATATAGCAACCAGGGGCTGCCAAGATCTAGTTTAAAAGGCTAAAACGCAGTATGAAATTACTCTATGACACACCCACTTCATTGCAAGTCTTCTGGATTCACACAACATCGTACTGTGCTGAACATACAGAGGCTGTAGTTATCTTTCAACATTGCCACCTGTGTTGCCCTGGAGCTTCCTGTGGTCAGTATTTTCTTCTTTGTGTCCAATGTAAAGTATGAAACAAGGCAATTTCATTTCAGTTTACGTTTAAATTTATTTGTTATAACGCAATACATACACAATACATATTATTATTTCAAAGCATCTTTACAGAAAATGCATGTTTCTAAAATGGAGAAATGGACAGCTCTAAGAATTCTGAGGTTAGCTAACATGATGCATTCAGTTATGCAGAAACATTGAGCGTCTTAAGGCAATAATTATGTGAGCATAACAATTACAATATGTGAAAAATTTGGCAGTATTGGATGTTAATGTTGGCATCATCCAAATATAGATGTACCACTTTCTAACTGTATTTAATGCAATTGAATCTTTTTTATTGCTCTGTGTGTATTACATTTTATGTCTTTATTAGCAACCACATCATATGGATAAATGTTTAAACACTACAGAACTGTGCATTACCTCAGTCTGTTTTACTGGGTTCACTGTTATTAAAAATTTTACAATGCACACATAAAACAATCTTCTGTGTTCTGTGTGAGCTATATCATGACGTGGGAGGTTTGTGTTTCTTGTTACTCTATAACTCTCCAGACAAAAAATATGGCAGAAAACTTTCCTGTTCCGTTTTTACTTTGAGTGCTAATCTTGCGTTGATCATTTGAGATCAGAGGCCTCTCAAATCACAATGAAAGACTCATATGTATGTTGTTGAGTAGATCTCAGCAGGAAATATTTACAACATTACGAGAAGTCTATGTAATAATTCTGTCATCATAAATTCATGTGGAGTTTTTGTGTGTGTGTTTGAGTCAACATAGTTCATTTGAGGTTTCAGGGAGGTTGTAAATAATCACACTGAAATTCTCCATATTTAACAAAGCTCACGTATGGTTCATGAAACTCTGAAACTGCTTTTTTACAATATACAAGAAAATTCTTACACAAGAGTAAACATAGAACCAAAACCAAAGAAAATCACAGATGATTGTTGTGGACTACTTTTGTATGACAGACTCCTAATAAAACATTTCATTGCTCAGTATAAATGTTCCTTCTTAAATCAGAACCTTGACTTCTCACAAGTGGTTTTTTTTTCTGGGTTTAAGAAAATGTCAAATGTATCTCATAACAAAGAGTCATTTGATCTCTGTATCTATAAATAAAATAAAAATAAAAATCAGTTTTGCTTAATTTATTTTGAACTGTTATGTAAGAAATCGCAGGGTGGGTCAGGGTGGTTTCTGCTTATCTTGATAAGAAACCACTCTGACCCACCCTGTGCTTTTTTACATAACAGTTTATGTCTCACAACGAAAAGGACACGGTCCCTAATACTATCACACCAGTAATATTTATTATGAATCAAGACCTGCCAAACTGCTGACACGTCAAAGCAATTTAAATATTGAAGAGAGTCGAGATCCCATAAGTCACTGAGCTTTGAATGTTATAATTTGAATGTTTAAATTTCAATAATACCCAGTCAATATGACCCGACATTGGATAGAAATTTATGAGGAAGGCTAGTGGTTTTTCTCTCAAAATAACTTTATATCCACAGTACAGCTTTTACTTTACGTTCACAGGCAGAACTGTTATTTTTGCGAAGAAAACAAACATTTAAAACTTCATTTGCCGCAATAGAAATCAGAGCATCTTGAAGCTGCTGTTAAACTTTAAAAATCACAGTATATTAAAGCAATAACATAACACATTTACTGCACCTAAAATGACCTCTCTCATACAAAGGTATGTTAGGGGTTAAATACTTTATATAAGTTAAGATTAGATTACATGCCCCTGGCATGGGTTGAAAAATATTAAGAAGAGTAATGAAGTAATAAATGCTTTTGCACGCATAGATCCTACAGGAGGTTGCTGTAGCAACATCTACAACTGTCAAACATGTTCCAGTAATACAGCAAACATCTAATTGTGTTAAACCTACATGGTACAGAAAGGAATAGACATAATTTCTCCTCAGTTAAATGTACGTTTGATCCATAGTGCTCTAAAAAGCATGTCAATCACAGAGTGTGTGTAAAAACATGTATAATTTAATGTATAACGCAGCAGCATGAGGGATATACTGTGAGTCGTGACCCAGAAATCGAAGAGTCAAAGGCAACTTAAAAATACAATGCTGAAATCAAATATTAAATCATTATTTGTATCACTGGAACAATTAAAGGGAGAAAACTCTTTATATATCTGTTGTTGTTAACGTTAAAGTATGTATGATTACAAAATACTAAATACAGTATATAAAATACTAGTATTATCATGTGGTAAAAACTAGCCAAATGAGGTACATAACAACAAGAACAAGATGTGCAAATAAAATATGACCAGACTACATTACATACAGTAAAACATGGTTTTGAGTAGTAAATTTTTGGTTGCTAAGAAGCGAAACCAGTGGAGAATCACTGATATATGATTACTGATATACGGTTATATGAGTTTGAAGGTCAGGATGCTAGGTGTTCTTGGGGCAGAGGGGTCCGAGTCTCCAACAGTGACAGATCGTGTTGAAAAGCCTGCAGTGGCATGAAGCACAAGGGTCACAACAAGGAGTGAGCAAGGAGCAGCTCTCCATCAGACCACCACAGCGCCGCACCGGAGTCTGGACTGGGGGAAGTGCCTCAGGTCTGGGCTTAGGTCTCTGGACGACACACATTTTTACCATGAGAAAAGACTTAACAGAGTCAATAACAACTAGTTTTTTATTAACTCAGGTATGTACATAGATCTACTGGGTCTCCTCAGAATAAGTAATGCATCGTGGCTTGTGCAAATATTACACCTATGTGCATTCGTTCTTTATGAACAATGTTATTACTGTGTGGACTTCTTAAACGACCTTTCACATTTCTTTAAGAAAACAATGTAAATAATATGCAATAAGTGGAACATACCACCACTTGATGTCTCTGCTGAGACAAATAACGCATCCTGGCAAAGAGTCTCTTTGGTTTCTCCTGGTTCGAAGCTCCTGCTGAACACACAGAGGCGCAGTTACTTTAAACACGTTTGCGTTTGTTTTTTTAGTTTCTGAACAGGCCAACGGGAAGAATCGCATTTGATCTTGCCATATGACTGTTAAGTTGACCGCAGGGAGATAGTGATGAATATTTACTGTCTGTTACATGAAGGCCTTGTTGGAAATAATGGATCTTTCACAAGCAGCTGCTGTGTGACGAGACTGTGTGTGGAAAAATGACGAAAATCGTTTTTCTGGTTAACAGTATTAGTGACGCTGTCAGTAGTTCATAATCCCGGAAAAGGAGCCTTTATGTCGGAATAATCGCCAGCATGTTTATACCGGCCTGTATTACTACGCCGGAAAGCTTAAACGTCCATCAGATGACATAGTAACACAGATAAATTGTAAAGTATGACATGTCGTTTAATGGCATTGTGTTAAAACGTGATCTGATGACAGTACGCGGTCAAACAGGTGGTTTTCAAAGGAAAACGCACAATTATACACTGCAAGACAGAGAAAGTGTTCAAAAATATGCAATAGCATATAGTAAATATAAAATGCAATACATACGCCAACACAGCAAACATATAACGTTCCGCTAACGGTATTATTTGGTTCCAGTTTTTAGCTGAAAATGTGTCTATGTCTTTTTATTCTTTGTTTCTCTTTTTAAAAGACTACATATTATCGCACTAAATAAACTAAATAACTCGACTCAATGAGGTTCTAATGTATAATCTATATAATGTTACCTGGTGTTAAGGCAGAGCTGTGCGCTGCCGCGTCGTTTTCATGTTTTTTGCGCGCATCTGTCCTGTTCGTTTCTCCTGTGATGTCTTGAACAGCTGTGAAAAACAAACAGATTATAAGCAAAGATCTCCTCATTTTCGGCGTTATTGTCGATCAAGCGTATGACCACGCTTATACAGCTCCTAGAAGAAGTGAGGTCTCTCTGGATTAAAGCTCATATAGATTCAGTTTATAAACTCATCCACGCCCACTTTAACAATCACTCCTCATTGAGTTCAATAAAATGAAAAAAAAAATCACATTTTACTGCAACAGCAAACGTTATGTTGTTGGAAACGTCATTTATTTTATTAAGGTATGCCTGACATTAGGGCAAAGTACATTATACTGCATTATAAAGGG
Source organism: Ambastaia sidthimunki (assembly GCA_036877625.1). Classification (NCBI taxonomy): domain Eukaryota; kingdom Metazoa; phylum Chordata; class Actinopteri; order Cypriniformes; family Botiidae; genus Ambastaia; species Ambastaia sidthimunki. The sequence continues at coordinate 28,209 of JAZGTK010002323.1, forward strand.
TATAATGCAAAGGGTAAAAAAATTACCAGGTAAAAACACAGACAGAAAATAATTAAAATATTTAACTCTCTAGCTTTGACACTTTCTATACATTATGATGCAATTCCAAGTTACTTGACCTTGTTAAGACACTTTATTGCAGTGTCACTTATTTAACCTTTAATATTTGCTCAGTCTTGACAAAATTGCTTGATCAGGTTGAATTTGTGGAGATTTTCAGTAGGACTGAGGTATGAGCAGAACATTTAACTTCTGAAACCCTGTGGGTCACTGTTGTTGGAACCTGTATAATCGTCCAGGTGTTCTTACTGATTACAGCACGTTTTTCTGGACTTTAGCTCTGTTTTTTTTTTATGTTTTTGGAACATTCTATTTCATCTTTTTGGAATGCGACGTAATCTTCTTGAAATCCACTTTCAAGTGCAGATACAGACCCAGATGATTGGTTGCATCATATTGAAATTGTATCAGATCAGGAGGAATATATATGTTGTTATTGCTCAAAGATCAAGCATGTTTCATTTATCAACACTGTCTTAGATCTTTCTCTCAAATATTTCATAGGATAAATACAGGAGGAAAAAAGGAGACTTCAGTTTGATTTTCCTTCTATGCCATTGCTGTGAGAAATATAAGACAATAGACATGCAAAAGATAATTTTCTTGTTTTATTTATTCATTAATTTAAGAATATGTCAGGATTTTATGTTTTAGGTGTTGACATAGTAAGTTTTTGTAATACTGGGTCTTGTGTACATTTTGGTCAAGAACTGTTTTGTAGTAAGTTACAGCTTAGTCCAAACAATTTAATTCATAATATAGTTATTACATAACAATGCATTTTATATTCAATTAAAAATATAACCAATTTTAAATAAATTTTTACTTTTAAAATGTACCCATATTCTTAAGGAAAGCTGTTGAGAATTAGAGGTACTGAGAACTAACCCCACAGTCTGCTGTTTAAACACTGTGACATTGATTTATCTGAAAGTTTGATTAATTTTACATCACACAAACCACAACTATGTCTCACAACTATATAAATTCATAACTATACATTTACTGGAACATATTATTTCTAAGAATACAGCAGTTGGAATAATTGCTGGCAACTGTTAATTTCTTTTGAATTCAGTTGACTTTTATTAATTTGTTTTTATAAATTATACTAATATTGCCATCTATTCTGTAATTCTAAATGTTAAGAAATGCTAAGAAATAGTGGATTAGTCCAGGGCCAAAACACTGAGGGGATTATGCCACATTATTCAGATTGTTGGTATGTTAATCTTAAGCTGGCTGTGTGCTTTGTGAACAACTTCCATTGAGGAAGCTTTGTTTGAGAGCAACAGCCAGGCTCGAGGTCCTCATGGTGGGTACTCTGTGATTGCCGAGACAGCCAGACATCTTCACTCTTGGTTAGATTGAGTCTTGTCATTATCTCTTTCCAGGACACCGGATCCGCAGGCTTTGCCCAACGTATCACAATAGGTGCTAAACACTATACAGAGGGGCTGTATAGTGACTCCAGTTCAGGTCTTGTCCCCCAAAGTCCAATCGAGCTACACATAAGACCCCTATAGTGATGGTTCAGAAGCAAGTGGTTCTCCCCAAGGGGAAACCCACTCTGCACAATCAGGGTAAGGTGCCTTCGTTCCCTGTCATGTGGAGGAAGACTTGGTTCTTGTCCCAAGGTTCTGTGTTAGAGCAATCCTATCACCACAGGATCGTATCTGCCTGGAGATGTTAGCGATTAACTTGCCCTAAGACATTTTCTCCCAGACCACCATGTTCTAGTTCAAACAGAAAATACATCAGTGGTTTTATACAGAAAATCATGTCCCGGGATAAAGAGTGCTCTCAGGGAAGGCAACTGGACCCCAGGAGGGTTTGAGTTTGTGCCTTAAAGCAATCCCGGGACACTTAAATGTGGAAGCAGATGTCCTGTCAAAGCCCGGGGAGTGGATGCTCCATCCCGAGATGGTGGAGCTCATATGGAGAAAGGTTTGGGTGTTGAAAAGTCCATGCCAGAATTATAAAGAGACTTCTAAGCTTTCCAAGACTGGATATCAACAGCCTCCATTAATAATAGTTTCTGTGTCATCCTAAAGAAAATCAGAAAATAATGCAAGTTCTGTTTGTAATTTATTTGATTTCCCTGCGCCATCCATCAGCCCCTGTATTTATTTCTATAACATTTATTCTGCCATATCTAGATACTCATCCCAGAGGCACAGGCAGTGTCTGAAAGAGAATCAGTATTGTGTAATTCCTAAATTCTATTGCAGCTTTTACTCCTGATAAAGTGTGAGTGCGACTGCCAAACAACTCAGTGTTGCACAGCTCATGTCTTCTTCCAGCGTTATGCAGTTGTATATGTATAATGTATTTCCTACTTCCAGAAGGGTTTTACTTTCTCTTTCCATGTATTACTTTCTTGTTCATCTCTATTTGCGGAGAAGGTTTTAATGGCTACCTCATGTTACAGAAATGCATTCAAGTGCAAAAACCTTTATTTATTCACATCATTATTTGCAAATAGCTTTTGTATGTTTCTAGATTGTGAAAAATGTTCAATATTTCATATAGAGCAATACACATCATGCACACACGGTACATTGTAGTATATTGCTATAGTACAGTATATTGCGGTATATTGGATGACTTTTGATCAATGTTGTATGGGTTTTGACATTACAAATAGCAAGGAATATTTTAGAACACTATACTTACAGATGTTTCCAAGTACACTTCCAGTTCAACGTCACGAGAGATATGAGAGGAGCCAGAAAGCAAGGAAGCATCACAGAAGGGAGTATAGTGTTTAAGGTCACTTGGCTGTGTTACTTCACACACTGTATAAAACAAAACTTACATCCAAAAGTTGAAGGAACGAGTCATTAATCTCCAGGATTTGCACATGGATCATTTGCTACTGATACTGCTTGATATGTTGTTGCAAGTTTTTGTTCTTTTCTTTTTTTATTTTCAAGTCCTCAAAATTCTGAATGATTTAATAGATTTTGCTGCTAATATTACAATACTTTAATTAATCATGACATACTTATGTACTGTAATTAGAATGTGCATATGACTCACACTGCAACTCAATCTAGTGCTCTGACCCTGAATTCTGATTGGATGAGCTCCATTTAAAGCTGTTGTAAACTGACTATCATTGCATTTACATTTATTCATTTGGCAGACGCTTACAGTGAATTCAAGGTATACATTTTATCAGTACTTGCATTCCCTGGGATCGAACCCACAACCTTTGCAATGCTAACGCAATGCTCTACCAGTTGAGCTACAGAAACACATTGCATAGCAAGTTGTTTTTTATAACTACAAACAGCCTCCAGTTAGGAAAATAAACTATATTGCTTGCAGCTGTAATTGTTTATTCAAAGTTTTATTTTTAATTAATTGAGCTGCTTATTAAACATAAATATCTTTCATCATATTACTGATGCTGTAGCAAAAACACATGTTGTGAAGCTGTGCTTTACAGTGTTTGTACTATGAGTAGCAAATGAAGCAATAAAATGCACAGCCTCTAATAGCTTATTGCTTAATACACCATGATTTCTGATTTGGGTGGAAAAGATGTTGCATAGCTTTTGGTGGTTTACCAGACATGAAAGGTGTCCAAATGGAAAGTGATGGCTCCTTACCGCCACATGCATCTTGGAAGATGTTTTATTGGCAAAGTTTCTCAAACTACATTGTCTCCACCTTAATGACATTTACTGTATTTATTCATCTGCTTTGTGAGGTCACAGTGCCAATTCCTTGTATCCTGCACAACAGCAGGATAACCATGTTTTCTTAAATCTAATGTTTTAGACTGACTGTGGCCAGTTTCCTAACATCACTGATGTGTTTTTCAAACACAAACTCCAAATCTTAACATGTTTGTTGTAGACAACAGCATAAAAAACAGGAAAGTGCTAATGTCACAGCGGGTACCTCACGAGGGCCCACAAATGAAACAGTGTGGAAAAGTTCTGTTCTCATGACAGTCAACACATGTTGAAATAAACCCATTAAATCCCACCTGGATTCAGACTGAGAGCCATTAACAAATGGTTTGGTTTAATGTACAGACATCAACAATATCACCGTTTTGTGATTGTACCATAACATTTCACTGAAGTGTTTTTTTCAAGGATTTTTGTGTTTTTTGTAGCTTCGAGTCTTGCACATGTGTAAGATATTACCACATTTGGTTGCTGCTAATAAATGGC
>JAZGTK010002324.1:0-32455 GCA_036877625.1 Ambastaia sidthimunki
TGCTATCAGTAACTTATGTTACTTAACGCCTCCATGTTAATTTCTCATATTCAGAACCACAAACATCATGGCATTATCCATTTAGACAGTTTTATCATTAAATAATTTAGCTTTTCATTTACCAATCATCGTCATGGTTACAGACTGCAGCTTTAACTTGCCAGAGGAGAACTGGTCCTCCCTGCCTAGCCAGGTTTCTCACAAAGTTTTTTTTTCTCCAGTAACTTATTACTGGAGTTTGGGTTCCTTGCCACTGTCGCCCTCTTGGCTTGCTTAAAGGGAGTCTGCTGACACTAGGTTGCACACCCCACCCAGGAATCACTGTAATATTAGAAATAATATTGCAATTATGTATTTGTGTATGTGTTTGTGTATACATTGTTTATGTTTGTGTGTGCTTTTTTAGATTTATTTTATTTTCAAGTTTCAAAATTCAGTGTAAATATCCTTGGATATTTTTGTCTTTTGTACAGCTGCTTTGCAACAATGTACCATTGTGAAAAGCGCTTTATAAATAAACTTGAACATTCTAGTGTTGTGTTGTTTTGTTTTGTACTGTAGCACCTTGGTCCTGGAGAAATGTTGTTTCGTTTAACTGTGTACTTGTATATGGCTGAGATGACAGTAAACTCCACTTTGATTCTTTGATACTTTGAAGATACATTTTTATAATCCTAAACCTAACCCTACTCTGGAAAATGAAAGAACTTCAAATATGGATGCTGATTTGTACGCTTAGTAATAACTTCAGTGGGAGTTTTTAAATACATTTGTATATTCCCCATAATTGGAAGATGGCAATATTAAACTGCAGGTACTCCTAGGGGTTTTAGAGGGTGGGAAAGACATTGGTGTTATCAGATTTTAAAAGTATAATTGTTAAATGGAAGAAAATTGCTTTCGGGTTGCCTTTTAAAGGCATTGTGGCGCTCAATGCTACAATGCCAACCTTGAATTTGCCTATAAATAGGCTTGGTTTTACACATGTTCAGACTCGCGCCTGAAGCATGTTCTCCCCATAGCGTCAAGCTTGACGCAGCATTGAGTTCCCTCGAAAGGGAACTCCTAGGAGGAGTATTTAAAAATCCAGAGCCTGGAATTTACCAAAAATCCACATACAATCCAAAACGCCGACTTCCTGTTGGGCAGAAATAATGTGTGTAATTTTGAATGTTTTCCAGCTTGACAATACGTGTACCAGGTTTGGTGATGATAGGGAAATCTAACCATGTCATTTTAGTTAAAAAGGGGTGCTACAAAGCCACCCCCACCACACCCTTGTCTAAGCTTTTGCCCATACCTAATGACTGACCACAATGATGTGTGTGCCCAGTTTCATGCCATTTCAAGCATGTTAAGTGCCTCAAATAAATCTGAAAGTGGTTGTAAAGCTTGATGTGTTACCATGGCAATATCACAAATCCTTTTAGAGCATTACATCAGCATGTACATCAGAATTACAAGACTGAAGTGACTTTGCTAAATGTAAGTTGGCTATTTTAAAGTTTGTTTAAAGTTATGCACTTTTCCTTTTGCCAGTTGGTTATGCTGTGACAGTGACTAACAATATATTAATGTCATCAGCCCACCACACCAAACATATTTGCCAAGTTTGATGTAAATCACTTTATGCGTGCTGTAGATATTAGAAACTTCCTGTTTCATTTTTTTTGCCATAATTTTACCTCCTCGCCATGACAACACTGTTCAAGATATCAAAAATCCCTTTGCAATTTTAAATCTTTAATGTCATGGCTTGATACTTTCCAAGTTTGGTGACAACCACATGAAATCCCCTAAGGGGTGTCATTGTGAAAGTTTAGGTTGACATGGCTGTTTGACGTACGAAGATTCGTGCAGGTGCGTGCCTGTATGTTTGATATACACAGCATCTATTTTTTGCCTCATTCCAGGGAGCGCTACCAAGCCTCTCTGCCTCACCCATGTGCCTGACGACTCTGTGTGTTTCAAGACTTTTTGAGCATGTTAAGGGGACCAAAGGACCCAAAAACCTTTAAATGTATATATAGATGTAGAAATATGTATGTAGAAAAAAATAATCCTACGGAAAACAATAGGGCCTCCACACTTTCAATGCCTGGGCCCTAAATATAGCTGCATGCAACAATTCTGGGGTCAAACACATCAACAGCATTAAGAGAAGCATTTGTGCACATGCATGAGATTAAGAAAAATAAGATTAAAAAAAGTAATTAAATAAAACATAGGTTAAACCCATTACAACACAATAAAGCCATTGGTCAGGATGTTGTGACAATGACACTTATAAAGTTCAAGTCAATGCACAAAAGCTTATCAAAGATACAGCCTGAAGTCCATTGCATATGCGTTGACATGATATAAGAGAAACTGCAAGCATAAGTTTGGCTAAACATATTTACATATAAATGCATAAATGCTTCAGCCTTCCTGTAGCTTAACTGATAGAGCTTTGTGTTAACAGCGCAAAGGTTGTGGGTTCGATCCCAGGGAATGCAAGTACTGATAAAAAAATATATATATGTATATATTGAATTCACTATAAGTCGCTTTGGATAAAAGTGTCTGCCAGATGAACAAATGTAATGCTTTAGAAACTTTTTAGCTGCACATGATTCATTTAAAATTTAGTCGTGACATCCTATGACATAGGATTCATCTCAATTTAAATGCTGATTTTTTTGTGTTTGCCTGCTCATTCAGTGTTATTAATTAATGGTAAATGAACTTGACTTGCTGTCCTCGAAAGGGGCTGGAACCCAAGGCTTGGTTTAAGCTCAATCTAGTAGTTTCTTCTTCAGTAGATGGCAGCAATTTTCCATGAAACCATGGCACATTCTCCATGTTATCTCTATGGAAGTTAAAGTGAATTAATTAAAAAGTTATTTTATCTATTCCCTATTTAATTCCCTATTTAAATCTATTTGTGGCAAGGGGGTGTGGTAAAGCGAAGTCTGAAGCAAGGGAAGGAGTGCAGAGACAAGCGGTGATAAGGAGGTCAAGTGAATGATGACTCTGATTGTAGTGATTGTTGGAGAGATGGATATAAGCGGTCTGTTCACATGGGATGGGAGAGAGATCATGTGCGTCATTTTCTGTGTACTGTGTGTTAGTTTCAGGGCTGGGTACAGGAGGGTGGCCCGGTGGCCAGAGCCACTGCCCCTCTGCCCTCACCGACCGAGGTGCCCCTCTCGCCAAAGCCCCCCTCCTCGCGCTCAAAGCGTTAGGTTGTCTCTTTGTTAAAGATCCACTGATTCCGCTAATCCGCTCCGGGTTTTCCCGCTCGCTACGCAGCATCACTCACACAGTACGTAAGTCCGCGGCGCTCTCTGAAGAGTGGAGAGTCAGTTTACGAAGGTCGTAATTCGTCATATGCACAGGTAACTTTAGATGTACTGTATTACAATCCACATACATACTGACAGTGGTTGATCAGTAATTAGTAATTTGGTAGTTTGTTTTTGTATTTCTGTAGATAATGTTTTGCTCTTGGTCTTCTAATAGTGCTAACAACTTGTACAATATCCACGTTCTTTGAATTAGAATTCTTGTCTAATTAAATTATTGTACCCGATCAGATCTAATATAAATAACACCAAATTGGCTGTTGTTGGCACACTTTGTAGACAAAACTATGCCTTCACAAAAAAAAGACAGAGACAGAGAGAGGAAGAGTTCAAGTTTATTTATAAAGCGCTTTTCACAATGGTACATTGTTACAAAGCAGCTGTACAAATGACATTGAAAAACATCAAAGGAGAAATACAGAAAAAAGAAATAAAATATTATTTGGAATGGTAAACATATGCAGTTATATGTAAAATATAGAAAATCTAGACAGTTTTTTATACAGCAAATTATGGTAAATTATCTAAGCTAGTGTCAGCAGACTCCCTGCAAGCAAGCCAACAGGGTGACAGTGGCAAGGAACCAAAACTCCAGAGGATGAAAAGTGGAGAAAAAAACCTTGTGAGAACCCGGACTTGACAGGGAGGGCCAGTTCTTCTCTGGCACGCTAAAGCTGCAGTCAGTTTCCCTGGCCGAGGCAGGTTAAACGGTAAGCATTACATAAAAGGCTTACGTAGATTATGGGACCATTTGATATTGGTGGTAGTTTAAAAAGCAAATAAAAGATTTTACAGGAGTGAGACCCTGATGGGAGAGTAAAAAAGCAGGGCCGGAAAATATTAACTTTGGAGATAAAAGTATAAGGTTCCTGATAGCAGCTCTAGCAACAATCTGCTGTTACAAGTTGGAATGTAAGATGGTTATAGATGAAATTGAGAGGGTAATATGATTAATTAGACTAGATAGATGATCAATGGGAATAGATAGATGGAGGAGCAAAGATTTAATCTTTATCCTTATTGAAAAGGACCCTGCCGAGGCTGTAGATGATTTGTTGAGTGGGATGATCACACCGGTGCTTGACGACTCCATGAAGGGCCAAGCTCCATTGAAGATCTAACAGTAGCTGGATCCACATGGAGACAGCCAATCTAAAACTCCCCCGGGAGGGAGCCCCAACAAAAAGCAGACAGTAATTAGCGTAGCTGCTGTTCATAATCTTTTAAGCATAGAAACAAATCTTCTGTTGGTGAAAATAGAAATGTGAGGTGTTCTAATATATTAAGAAAATGCAAGACTAAAGAGGTGTGTTTTTAGTCTAGATTTAAACTGCAGGAGCATGTCTGAGCCCCAGACAGCAATTGGAAGACAATTCCACAGAGTTGGAGCTAAATATGAGAAGGCTCTGCCGCCTTTCGTGGATTTATTCATTCTGGGAACAACCAGAAAGAGCGAAGGGAGGCAGCTAAAGGCAGTTCAACATTGCAATCACTGATTCAAAGTTCCAACAAGCCAGCAGGTAAATCATCATATAGAATATTTAGCAGACAGTTTTATATTTTATTAAGACCATATTAATAGTATATAGGCCTATAAATAGTTAAAAGGGTAATATGAATGTTCTAAATTAGCATAGTATATAATATAGATTTATGCTGTATAATTGTCACGGGGTGCTCTCAGATACAGACATGAAACAATGAAACATGAAACACCCCCTTCCAGAAGGCGCGGCCTCGCGCCGTAGAAAAACCAAAAACAGACAGTCCATGGGGGAGGTTCCAGCGGAGGTCGGACTCCTGGAAGGGGGACAACCACACAATTCAACAGGGGTGACGGGGGGGGAGGAGCCAAGGGAGACACAGGAGGGATCTGGAACAGGAGGAGCTGTGCAAGACCCAGGCCACAGCCATGATGGTGGTCCACGGCAGAGCCGACAGAGGGAGGAGCCATGGAGGAAGGGCTGACGACTCCAGGGGACCGACCGACAGAGGCAGAGCAAGTGGACGTAGAGCCCGAGGCAGACACGGAGAGTCAATAATCCCAGGTGACAACGAGAACCCGGAGGGTCAAGGTGGAGCAGATGTCACCGGCGACCGAGGGGAAGGCAGGGATCTGGAAGGACAGGGTGGAGCCGGTGCGACAGAGGACTGAGGTGAAGCCGGAGGGATAGAGGAGTCTGACAGAGCCGGTGGGATGGAGTGACAAGGCGTAGCTGGAGGAGTGTAATCCTGATGCGAGGGATGGTCGACAACAGACCAAGGGGAGGCTGGAGGGACGGGGAAGCCCGGTGGAGCTAGTGGACTGACGGGCCAGGATGGCCCTGCTCTTGGTCATCCACAGCAGGCTTCACTGCCAGCTCACGCACCTGGCCTGACGACACCGGCTCGGGCTCAGGGGCAACCCTCAGCTCTGTCACACTCTCCTGCAATGGCTCGTTGGTCGCCTGGAGCTCGGGCTCTTCGTCAGATGTGGGCTATGGCTGTGGCTCTGCACTCCGGGATGATGGAGGGCTGGGCACTGGGTCTAGAGTGGGGCTGTCATCCTTCTTGGCGACCTTGACGGTCATAGGCGAGCCACAGGACGCCAGCACTCACTCAACAAAGGCCAGAAGGCTCTTCAAAGGCCAGAGAGCACTCCCTCAGCTCCAGCAGGAGGATCTGGAACGATGGGTCATCCATGAAGTAAACAAAAACAAACAAAAAACTAGACAAAAACAAAAAATTAATTTAAAAGCGGAATACAAACGCCGCTTACGTTTTGGTCGGTTGTTCTGTTACGGGGCGCTCTCAGATACAGGCATGAAACAACATTGAATTCAAATCAAACGTGTTTTAATACAAATAATCCACAAATGATACAAAACACCAAGGCATGAACAAGCAGCAACAAAGAACACACAACGTAACTTTAACAACTGACAAGGAAGACTAAACATGAACTAACTTATAAAGAGACACTAATACAAGGAGTAATTGACAACAGGTGAAACTAATTGACAAAACAAGCACAGGAACTCCAAATATGGGCAGACATGGGACAAACCAAATAGACCCCTATTGTAACAGGGGTGTTACAATAATATGAAATTCAATGTCTAATACTTCCATATTAAAGATGAGGCAGAGGAGAGCCCACTGAGCATCAGCCAAATCAGACAGTTACAGGTAAGACTGTTAAACTGGCTGACAGTACTAAAAGAATATGCTAAAGCAGGGGTTCTCAACCTTTTGCAAGCTGGGCCCCCCAAGGACGCCACCTTGCACATATAGATAGATAGATAGATAGATAGATAGATAGATAGATAGATAGATTTGCTATACATCAACGGCTCCACTGTAGAGATTTTTAAGAACACCAAATTCCTTGGTGTCCACCTGGCGGAGAACCTCACCTGGTCCCTAAACACCAGCTCCATCACCAAGAAAGCCCAGCAGCGTCTCTACTTCCTGAGAAGGCTAAGGGGAGGGGCGTGGCCCAGGTACGGGGTTATGGGAAATGTAGTGCTGATATTCGGGAGAGGACTCCCGCTGGCGGCGGACAGAGGGAGCCACAGAGGCTGGATTCGTGACAGTTTACAGTGTATACCTGTGCTGTGTTTACAATGTATTCTTATGCTGTGTTTACAATGTATACTTATGCTGGGTTTACAATGTATACTTATTCCATGTTTACACACATAGCACTATGGTTACTCACAGAACATTATATACCATACACTGTTCCATAACATAGGGCTACTGTTGTCTTGCACTCATGTTTGCACTGAATGTTTGTTTGCACTGAATGTTTGCACTGGTTTTTGTATTTGCACTTTATGTAGTCTGTGTAGCTGTGTCCCGTCTATAGTGTCCTGTGGTTGTTCTGTGTAGCACCTTGGTCCAGGGGGAACGGTATTTTATTGCACTATGTACTGTACTGTGTATAGTTGTAATGACAATAAAACCACTTGAACTTGAGATAGATAGATAGATTTTGACACATCAGGCTAAATTAATAATCTTCATTTATTTACGTCTATATTAATGCCTTTCAGAATCAGTGAATTTCACATATTCCAGTTTCAGTTCACTTTCCTTGTGATCTTAAACTGAATTAATTAAATTAAACTGAGCTTAAACTGATTTTTTAAAATAAATGTAATATATGTCACTTAATGCCCCTTAAAATGTCTGTGCATGGCCCTGATTAGTTTGGTTGGGGCAGTGTGCCTCTGTTTTCTTTATTCAATAAAAGCATTTGATTACTTGCCACCTCAACTTCTTCGTCATTTTTACTGTGTTTCACTATTTAAAAATAAAATTTTTCAAAATTACCATAATTACTGTTACGTCGAGGTTCCCACACTGCCCCCTTCTGGCCATTAGTGGGAACCGTCACCCGAACTGTCACTTGGACTACGTTTCCCAGCAGCCACCATAGCTGGGGCTGACCACTCCCCCTTGTTACACACCTGTTTCCCGTTTGCTCATTATGGACCATATAAATACCCACTCAACACACACACACACTGTGGCAAAGTCTTGTTTTGCCATTCCTGGGAACAATTCTGAGTGTTTATTCATTGTTGGATTATCTGTGTATTACCTTGGACTGTTTAACGTTTTGGATTCCTTGCTGCCTGCCTCTTGACCCTTTACTGTTCACTGGATTACCCGTGTTGTTTGCTGCCTGCCCTGAACCCTTGCCTGGACTTTGTTTACGTTTGTGGATATTCTGTGTGTACCCTGTTTGCTGGTGTTGACCCTTGCCTGTTTGCTTCACGCTGTTTTGTGTAATAAAAACCTGCAAATGGATCCGCATGTCTCCGACTCATACGCTACAATTACTCCCCAAATCCCCCCACTTTTTGTATAGCACTTTATACAATACACAGCTTTACAGCGATAGTAGGAATTATTTTAATGATGCAAAGCTCATTTCAGCTCTAAATTGTCATTGTTCAGCTGAAGTTAGTTCAGTTACAAAGATCAATTATTAAATTTAATTCATTTGATATATAAAGCAGTTCTCCAGAAAATCATGTCATAGTCTAGCTCAGTCAAGTTCTCGTCCAGTTGAGGGGGTCAGTTCTCCTCTGGCAACACATGATTTAGGCTGCATCACAGTCAGAAATCAGATTGTGGATTGGTAGCATTCATAATATTTCATCTTTATCAAAATATTTCAACAATAAAGTGAGTAATGTTACATTTGTTGAAAATATATTTTACTGTCTGGGGTCTGTGGAGACCCCAAACATCCTGAGTGTACATTCTAAATGAACAATATAAGAGTTAAGGAATTTTAACTGTAATTTTTAATTGAGGCTACAGACTTTTTCTCTTATGAAACTGTTTTATTTCACACATTTTCTTTCTTAGAATGGAATTTGTCTATTATTTCATTTTTGGATCTTAATGTACTAATACTGCACAGGGTCTAAAATCAACAGGGGCTTTGAGCAAAAATATAATCAAAATTACCAAAATGCCCCCAAAATTCAAGTTATGGCAGCCAAAAATGCCCCAGGAATGTTCCTGATTTTTATATTTATAAAATAAGATACAGTTATTACATGAACAAAAATACTGTTTTCATTGAATATTGGAAATTTTAATGAATGATTAAATTACTCTAGTTACTCTTACGCTAGTTAAAATTTACTACTGCCAACCGGCAGAGAGTATAATTTCATTTATTTACACCTCTATTTGGCATTGATGCATGTTGGATAATCTAGATATTTAGACCACAAATAAAGGTATTTCTCCATGTACATCATTTGAAGTAATATTATGAAATGACAAAATTCAAAATAGTTGATGCACAAAATGGCTAATATGGGAAAATTGGGTATTGTTCGACTCAACGTGTTGCATTAACACTAAAGAGAATTGTGGTTTTTGGCCAAATCGTTCAGAAGCTAAAATAACCATTTTCACACATATCTCCTGACCACTGAGTGGCACTGTGCAGGTACCCTCAGGTCATGTTTGTCATAACACACACCAAGTTAGGTCACAATACACTAAAGTCTTATGAAGATACAGCCTCATGTCCAATTTCGTACACTTTTTTTTTTTTATTCCTTCTGGCATTTTTTGAGAATGGTTCAACGACGAATCATCTTGAATTCCATAACTTTTTGTCTGCATGGTCTAAAGATAATCTGGTCCGGCCCACGATTTTTTGAAATATTTGGAATATTCAAAATGGCAAAATCTTCATGACAGAAAATGACTAAGGCATAAGCCAAGGAATCAGAGGAAAAATAATTTTGTTTCTAGCCTTTTTTGATTAAACTTTCTTAAAACTGTAGTAACTCTGTCAGAGATCTGCTTGAATCACATTGGTTGGTTAAAGCTGTTTTGAGAGACAGATGCTAAATACACAGACCTTCAAGTTTAGATGCCGGTGTGTCACATTGATGACACATTGATAACTGAATCTTTGCACAACAAAAGAAAGTTATGTGAATTTTGTGTTTGTATATGTTTACAAAATATTTATATACACACATATATATGTACATAACTTATATTTATATTAATTTGTAAACTTGTTTCTGTTAAATGCTCCATGTTGGCAGGTAACCAAATTAAATTCCTTTCAGTTACAAATTAAATGTTTTGACAAGGCCTTTCTTCTGGTACAATGTTTTTGTTGTATTATTTTTTAACTGAACAACCCCAAACTCAAACGTTGGCAGCCTTGTTGATACAACGGCTGAGACAACGTTCAGTGTTTTCTGAGATATTGTAACCTACTAAACAAAGTGCGTGACGTTTCTAGACATGAGTCTGCAAGCCACCTTTTTATCTATATATATGTATCAAATCAAACGAACCTATTCAATCGACTACACAGCGAGTAAAATGAAACGCACTACACTCTAGTGCAGGTTGTCTGACGTTATTTTGGCCCAGCCTCCAACTGATTATTGTGTACATAATTCATGAGGTGATGGTTCGCTATTGGCCTGAGCCAGTCAACCGGAACGTGCGTGTCTCCGCTGCTGAGTAACAAGATGGCGGTCGCCGCCGGATCAGGTAAATTGCTAAAACTGTTTCAGTGGTTTTTAAACAAATCGCGTTGATAGCGTTAGAGCAGGACTATGTACTGAAGCGGAGTAAATGTGTACAATCATTTATTCCATACTTTCGTCGGCGTTTCATGGGCTTGGCATGACTGGGTGTGTTTGCACAGCATTAGCCGTTCAGTTGATCAGGTTTGATGTCGACAAAGTTGTGTTTTTACTCAATATAAATTAACTTTACAACTCAAGCGTATCTAACAAAAACTTACAACACAAACCTATCTAAACATATATGGACGAAGAAACAGAACGGTCGGACACATTTAATGAAATGTGTCCATTCAGTCGGTTAGCAATGTAGCTTCATTAACTGCAGAGTCATGATAGAGAAACAACAATAAATGGGCTGTGTCTCAACCTAGTAAGCTGCTCTTTTAAGGTAGCGTGTCTGGGCATTATATGCGCGTTTCATTTAGTTGTGATTGCTATGTTTCAGGTTACGATGCAGAAGTAGTGAAGGAGGCATCATGTTGCGGATTTATTGTAAGAAAACGCTGCTGTTAGATTTCAGGGCCGCTTACTAAATTTTGAGGTTATGATGCCCCCGTTTGAATATATTAATTTATCACATCTTTAAACCCATTAGTTTTATATAATGATATTATAGTAACGTGTGGTTGTTAAAGGAGTAGTTTACCCAAAAGCGAAAATACTATCTCTTTATTTATCTTGCTATATACGATGTATATGACTTCCTTTCTTCAGCTTAATGCAATTGAATGTTTTTGCAACAATATACCATCTCTTTAAGTCATGTAATGTAAGTGAAGGGTGTATAAAATGTTGACAAAACACACACAGCCAAAAAAACCATAAAAGCATGATAAGTATAAAGTAATTAGAGTTCATTTTAACTGTTAGCAGAATTAAATCAAAACGTATATTTCCACTGAAACCACATATGCAGACACATTCATAACAATAAACCTGTTGTTTCTAGCATGGGTCATGACAAAACATTCATGACCTTTAGAGAACTGCTTTCTTTCCATTTGAAATTGTTTATAATTTATCAATTGTTTCGACCAATGTCCATGAAATATATTGTAGTTTTTAAATAATACATTGTCTTACAAAGTATCTCTGCCCAATAGAATTTTCTGTTTCTCAACTGGTTTTGTTTCAGGACCCAGAATTTATATGATAATATACATTATGACAGTCTTGGCTGAGGTGCATAAGGAAAGGAGACACCAGCTATATTGACAGCATCCATATAAAGCACTGAAATATGTTCCCCAAAACCTAGTGAGCTGTCAACCAAGACAACATTGCATTGTCCTCAAAGCTAATGAACATGCAGCCTGGAGCTTTATGGATCATGATGTAGATGGTTCGATTCCAGCGCCGGCAGGTAGCAACTGAAGTGCCCTTGAGCAAGGCACCAAACCCCTGATTGCTCCCCGGGCGCTGCAGGGATAGCTGCCCACTGCTCTGGGTGTGTGTTTGTTCACGACCTGCAGTGTGTGTTCACTCCTCACGAAGGATGGGTAAAAAGCAGAGGTCGCATTTCGCCAAAAAACGTGTCACTTTCACTTTCAGATGAACAAGAAACTGTACTATTTTGTAAATCCATAAACAATTGAATTTCATATCAACCACAGACATGTAGCTGCTGAAGTCTATGTTGTATTTACGTTAAAAAATACACTTCTTTTAAATACACAAGATTAAACGAGTGAACTTAAACATTTTAAAACAACCACCTAAGCAACTGAACTAAGAAAGCAACTTCCTAAGATTGTACAACAGTGCACTTTGTCAACAACATTTTCTTATGTTACTTCTTTCTGTTTGGAATATAAAAACCCACAAACAATTTAGGTGGTCTGATTTATAGCTGTGGTGGGAAATTTCCCTTATTTTGGGTATTTTTCCCTTATTTCGGGTGGCTAAGTAGCGGTATGCAGTATTACTGCCTCCTTTTGCATATCAGATATTTGTGCTATATAAATAAGCTGTATTGTGCAATTATTATATAGCATATACTGTTGCTTTTTCAATGATAACGATGTCAGTTTGTGTTTTAAACACAAATTAAGGCACAGTGTGTAAGAACTTAAAAAATTAGCATTAAAAAAAAAAAGCATTAAAAAATCACTAAAACAATTGTTATATATTTTGTTATACAGTGTTATACTTATGCCCATTCACACAAGGAAAACATTCCTTTTTGTTTTATCAGTAAGGTACCAATCACACATCAACACCAAAACACCAGTAATGTCCTTAAAGGTAGGGCAGGCAATTTCTGAGAGGCTGGCAATAGCAAGCTAGCTTTGAAAGCATAAAATTTTTCGAATGCTCAAATGCAATGATTGGACAAACAGTTTTTTGGTCCTGTGCCTTACACAGAATGAGTATACATATAAATTAGTCTGCGTGTGTGTGTGTGTATTTATATATATACACACACACATATATACACATATATATACACACACACAGCTCTGAAAAAAAAATAAATGACCACTGCAATTTACTCCGTAAATCAGCATCTCTCTGAGTATGACGAGCGTTCCATGCCAGTCTTTGTTAAATTTCTACACAAGCACACCTCATTCTGCTTAACGATTTACTGATTTGGTGATCACCTGGATCTAATCCTATTTAATAGGAAAAAGTATAAAAAAAAAGCACTGCTGTAATCAACACTCCTTTTGCAATGTGATCAGTGGTGAAAAGGTGGCAAAAAAGTGATAGAAGTCTTTCAAAGGTAATGCTGAAGGTAAAGGGCTGAAGTTATACAAAGCCAGGAAAAAGCCCTTTATCAGTAAAAAGCAAAGAAGAGCCAGGCTGAAGTTTGCAAAAGACCACAGGAATTGGACTGTAGCGGACTGGAGTAAGGTACTGTTTTCTGACGAGTCAAATTTTTCAGCTTTGCCCGACACTGGGTCGTGTTATGGTTAGACGGAGACCTGGAGAGGCCTACAACCCACAGTGTCTTGCACCAACTGTAAACTATGGCTGGAATTGGACAGATTTGTCTTTGTGAAGGGCCCATGAATCAAGCCAAGTACAGGGTTGTTCTAGAACATTTGCTTCTGCTAAGACAATGTTCCCTAACTCAGAGGATTGGATTTTCCAACAGGACAATGCGCCATGCCATACAGCCAGAGCAATCAGAGTCTGGATGGAGGATCACCAGATCAAGACCCTGTCATGGCGAGCCCAATCTCCAGATTTGAACCCTATTGAAAACCTCTGGAATGTCATCAAGAGGAAGATGGATGGTCACAAACCATCAAGCAAAGCAGAGCTGTTTGTGTTTTTGCAAAACGAGTGGTATAAAGTTACCCAACAGCAATGTGAAAAACTGGTGGAGAGCATGCCAAAATGCATGAAAGCTGTAATTGCAAATCAGGGTTATTTCACCAAATACTGATTTCTTAATGTTATTTAGCCAAAGCATTAACACAGTTTGTTATAGATTAATTGCGTTGTTTTATTTTAGTTATTAAAGCTCTGCAAATACTGCATGATCTTGGGTTATTTTGATGTGTTTTTCCTTTAAAAATACACTCTAAATAACAGTTATTTTGAATTTAGAAAAAAAATCGTCAGCAGTTCACAAAAAAAAAATCTGTCCATCTCACCAATGCATGCACCTGTAAGAAAAATGAAGAAACATAAGAAACTGATTATTTTGCAGCAGTCTCTTTTTTTTTTCCAGAGCTGTGTGTGTATTTCTGTCCTATTCTGCATTTAAACATAGCATTATAATGTTACAACTTCTCTTACTGATAAATTGCCAGAACCGATGTACTAGTCATTTTTAAAATGTACAGTACACACATGATCTCTTAATGGTTATTTAAATATAAAGATTGCTTGTGTGAAAGGGTCTGTTGACCTGCTGCAGTGTCTCAGTTGGTATTTTCCTTTTTACCAACATATGCTGCAAAAATTTCGTTATCTGTGTACAACCCGAATTCCGGAATTGTTGGGACGTTTTTTTTTAAATTTGAATAAAATGAAAACTAAAAGAATTTCAAATCACATGAGCCAATATTTTATTTACAATGGAACATGGAGAACATAAATGTTTAAACTGAGAAATTTTACAATTTTATGCACAAAATGAGCTCATTTCAAATTTGATGCCTGCTACAGGTCTCAAAATAATTGGGATGGGGGCATGTTTACCATGGTGTAGCGTTTAAAGACGTCTGGGCATCGAGGTTATGAGTTTCTTGACTTTTGGTGTCGGAATTTGCTCCTATTCTTGCCTGATATAGGTTTTTTAGCTGCTGAAGAGTTTGTGGTTTTCATTTAATGATGCGCCAAATGTTCTCTATAGGTGAAAGGTCCATTTTAAATTAGCCTTTGCCCACAGGACACAACAGTGCTTCTGGACCATGTTCACATATAGTCTCTGTTTAAACATTTGTTATGTTCTCTATGTTCTATTGTGATTAAAATATTGGCTCATGTGATTTGAAAGTCTTTTAGTTTTCATTTGTTGTAGTACGTAACTTTAATGCGGTAGTAATCCTACCATGTTGCCAAAAGTCTGCCATGCTTGGAAAATTATTTTAAAAATGTGGAAACTATTTGTTTTTTATGTTCCACAAAGGGTGCTTTCTTATTATTAATACCAATACTTCCTCGTTTCCTCACTTCTCCAGCCTATGACCTGGAAACCTTTAAAGCCAGACATCTTGAAGAACATCTCAATTGTCTATTTCACCTTGAGAAGAAAGCTTCCTGAGGAGGCATATGTGAGGAAATATTGATGTATCCTATACAGAAGTGTTTTTTTCCCCTGCCTACTGTCCTTTCATTGCAATTGCAGAATTGATTATTGGAAGCGCTTGTCGAAGCAGTGTATCGATTCTTCCAGCTTCCTGCTAGCAAAGCAATGGTGTTGACACATTGGGTGACATCCTCTTTGTTGACATATTTTGAAACTTTCGCCAAGATAGGGTTTACTTGGTGTCAATTACAGTGTCTACATATTCTGGTGACTAGTTATTCTGCTTCAGTTTATTACTAAGAGATGTTTTGCTACAAATTTTGTCAAACAAGGCAAATAGAATGTCGATTTGCAGAATTTAAGGAAATAAATTGTATGTCTGAGGTAAGCTGTTTCTATTAAGTTTGCACAGTCCACAAAGTAATCATTCATAATCAGGACTAACCTTTTAACTTTTAGCAGGATAAGTTGCCAGCTGGCAACAAGCTGTGATAACAGGCCTTTCTTTGCATGCAGTGTCAGAGGTATTAGTACAGGCAAGTTGCTACCGGTCAATGCAAAAGAATGAGGAGCCCCATAAACTACAGGTTGCTCAAAGAAATTTTGGACCCTCAGTCCGGAAACTCTAGTCCCTACTCACTGAAGCATTAACATTTATTAAAGGTATTTTGTGTCCTCTTGTGTTTAGTATTTGGACAAATTTATTGCAGTGTTTTAGAAGTTCTCCATTTTTCAGACATAGCTTCAAAATTCTTCATAGCTTCAAAAAAAAATCTTCAAAACAGTCACCCTATAGGAAATAGACATCCTCAGTTTCGCAATGCATGCTGCAGACAGCATACTCCCGCATATTATTTTAAAAGAAGGACCTTCATCTTAACATTTTAGTCTCACCCATGCTTTCTTAAGTTCTTTTTGTTTCAGGAAATCATGAAATTGGGTGTCGTTGTTTAGAATTAGAGCAGCCCGGTGCGCTGCAATAACACCAGCGAGAGGATTCAGCCATTAGTTTTGATTGCTCTGTGATGGTACCGGAAATAGCGATTCTATTTACATTTTGGTACTGTGACAACACTAGGAAATCTATCTACAAGTCATCAAAAAAAAAATTAATGTACTATGTTATAACTATATGTTAATGTCTGTATAATTGCTTTTCAGCTGGTGTACAAATAAGAACATATACATAACTGTTTCTGCCTTTTATAAATTGGTTTCTCACTTTTGACGTAAAGTTGAATTTAGGATCAAATCCGATTGTTCATGAGTTTTATAAATGAGACCTAGTGGAAAAAAAATGCAACTATCCAAAATCTAATTTTTAATAATCTAATTTCTTTATCAGCAAGCAGTTTTCAGATACTTCAAAGTTTGTACTCACTGTTGAAGATTTCTCAAATAGATATTATGAATATTATAAAAGTAGCAAATGTTACTGTTTTCTCAGGCGTGAAAGTCCCCCGTAACTTTAGGCTACTGGAGGAGCTTGAAGAGGGTCAGAAGGGTGTTGGAGATGGGACAGTGAGCTGGGGTCTGGAGGACGATGAGGACATGACACTCACACGCTGGAGAGGAATGATCATCGGGCCCCCAAGGGTCAGTTTCGCTAGCCCACTAAATCCTTTATTCAGGTTAGCCTAGAAAAATGGAAAAAACGCTGCGTTGGTTAGTCACAGTTTAATGACAGGATGTTTGAGCAGAAGAAAAGTCACTTCTCTGGGACTTGTTTGCATTAGATATATCTAATGCAAAAATTTCTTTGAATAACTAGTAAACCGGCAGTAACAATTTGCACAGATCATATTGTTTAAAAGTTTACATACCCCTTGCTCTCAATGTATTTTGTTTCCTTTCTTGAACATTAGTGAATGTTTGCAGGTTTTGCAATAGTTATGCATGATCTCTCAGTGTTAAAAAGACGGATCTCAACATAATATAGCCACTGTTTAGGCATAGCTGATTAATGGTATTCCATGGTTTAAAAAAGGCATGATTTCAAAACATACAAAAACAGCTCATGCTGAAAATTTTAGTTGTCTCGTCAAAGATAGAAAGTGCAGGAATCTTTCAGGTTCAGTGCAACATAAAGAGTAACACGAGCCCTTCCCCACTAGTTAGTGCCATCAGTCAGTCACCTATGTGTGGGATGGCCTGAGTAGGTAAATCCCCTGGAACTTTTCCCTTCCTAATAAACTCATAAAGGTGTCGGCGCCTTTATTTAACCGGGCAATCATGTTTAATTTTTTTTTTTGCATTAAATTGTTGGGTCGCCTAAATTAAATTCTGTCCTACCAAAGCTTGATTTGATCATTTAATGTGATTTATGAGTGATTAAGATTGATGATCGACCGATTTATCTGGCGGTCAATATTTTGGGCCGATTTTTTTGTTTTTTTACTTGAATCGGCATCGGCCGATGCACGGGTGCGATTCGCCGATATATTTTTCCTGGTATGATTGACAGACAGGCGCCCACAGGCAGCTCTGTGTTGCTGGAGACGCTGCTGCACGTGCGTTGACCCTCCCCCACTAACAGAGCGCTGAAGCTGCGTCAACTTCAAAACAACGGTAAGTTTTAAACTTTTGAACCATCTTTTAACTGTTTATCTTAGCCGAAATATTGACATACACTTTGAAATTAGAAACACGAATGCCAAATGCATGCTATGTGCTTGCAACTATAGCAGCTATTAAGCAAGTTTGTGGGTCAGAATGGTAATGCTGAATATAAAACTGCTTGTTTGTGCGAGTTTCATTCAGCGACCATGTAGTGTGTGTGCGGAGCAGATCAGAGCGGAGCTTCCCCTCAAGAAGCGCTTTTATGATGAGAGAAATGTTATATACGTAGTTGAATATTAAATTGTGTTAACGTTTATTTTATATCAGACATAAGTGCGCAGTGTAAAACACATTTAGAGCCGTTTGCTGACGTGTGTCTCACTCAGCGGGGCGGAGCAGCCATCACAGCCATCCTCAAGCAGGGCTTTTAAAACTATGAAAAAAATGTTTTGTACGTGGTTGAATATTTATTCCTTTTAACGTTGATACTGCAGTTTAGAACAGAAACTTGAACAATTTGTTGCTTAATGTGCTTCCGACATCACCGTTATTTTCCTGCCGATGTTCTGGGCTTGCCAAAGCTTCTTTTACATTTTCGTTTAGACCTACTAGTGTGTTGTCTTTCCATATTAGGCAACAAAGCAACCTAAGACATGCTAATTTTATGTAGAAAAATTGAAACCATGGCCGTCTTAAATTACAAATCAAGCACTTTATTTCGATGGCTACTTTTTCAGGTTTATTGTTTTCTTAAATTATTTAAATGTGTTGACAGGATTATATATGTCTTATATGTCAGCAAGCGATGCATCATCAAGGCTGTGTTTAAATGTTAATGAAAGCCTTTCACCCTTGCACAGTTAACCATATGCACCCCATCCATATGTTGCACACATAATTTGGGTGATATGAATGTAAGATGATGGCACAAGATTAATACTGATCTGTGTTTTTGTTATTCTTTTTAAAGAAATGGCTGAGCAGAAATCCAATCCAGTGTGACAGCACTTCAGTGAACCTACTCCAGGAAAGGATTGGTGTGCTATATGTTTTTTGTTTTGTATTGCTGTTTACACTTCCCTTGTCTTAGGAAAGCCATTTGCACTACAAAAGATTATATAAGTTAAGTGCACTAAAACTTAGGCCTAAGCATTAAATGACTAGGTGGGAAAAATTTGTTTACTTTTAAAATTAAGTATAGTACAGTCTGCACTTTATTATGCTGCTTGCTTGTTGCTACTGTGTGCAATACTGTAATTATTTTATTTATGCTTAAATATTTATTTTCAAAGAATTACTTGAAGAATTAAGAGCACTGAACTTTTTGTTTTGTTTTTATTTGAATGTATGTTTGATAAAGTTTAACAAAGATTAAGCTGTTAAATGCTACTTTATGCAACATTACTTGTTCTACCTCACCTTTCTCCCTCTTTTTGCTATTTGTTAAATATTGTTTTAAGTTCAATAAATGTTTCTTTTTTTGAATCGAGACTTGTAACATTTGGTATTATTGTGTCATTTTTATGATGTAAATTGAGAGAGCAAAAGCAGCATCGGCTCCAAATATCAGCTCAAGAAAATTGGCCGTTTGTATGGCGTCGACGTCCGTATCGGCCATCCATATCGGCCAAAGCTGATGGAAAAAAAAAAACGGTATCGGCATCGGCCCTAAAAAAAAAATCCATATCGGTCTATCACTAATTAAGATGACTGCTGCACTTGTGATTGTGGCAGGGAATGAGCAGAGAGCCTCCTCCCCCACACACTCTCTGTTTCCAAACTAACTATGCTGTCTCCCTCTCAGGTTCAGAAGACCAAATCCATGTTTCGCATGGTGCATTCTAAAATTTATTTTAACCTGAATTACTGCTGGGTGTGAATTAGGGCTGCTGAATTATCGAAAAAAAATAATCACGATTATTTTGGTCAATATCGAAATCATGATTATTTAACACGATTACTCATTGACATTGAAATATTGCATTTATTGCTTTTAAAAAACAGCGAATGTGAAAGTTTCCTTCATCCCTTCCTTTCACTTAAAATAACTGAATAAGTAAATACTCAAATGTCCCATATAAGATAGCAGGGCTTGAATTTCGGCGCAAGATCGCGGGGATTGCGCATAATTTAAACCATTCCCACAAGTTTAACTGATGTATTTGCTATGTAATCCAAATGTTTTACAAATGTATTTGCTTCAACTCAGATCAAATTATGAAATATACCTGCGTCACTGATCTTATTCACACAAGACTGTGTCACGCGCTCTAATATTCTGAGTCATAATGAGCTGCTTGTGAAGATAGTATCGGCTTCCAAATTATATTATTTTAATCCCCAAATTCAAACATTAAATGCTTAACTGTTTATAGCGGATAGTGCGCGCCTGCCGACTAAACACAGCCGCAACGAAACGCGGGTAAATCATCATCTCCCTGTCTTAAAATGTGTGTTTTATCCAAAGTTAACATGAATGAACATGAATGCTTACTGATATTCATCATCTCTCACGTTGCGGCAGAAGTGCGCGTCATTCGGAAAACATTACAAAATAGCAGAACGTAATATGGTAAAATTATTTTAATAATAATCGTTTTTTGTCAATATCACTGTTTTTGTGATCGTTTGGAGCCGAAATAGAAATTCGATATATTGTACAGCCTAGTGTGAATTGTGTTTAAAAAAAAAAACATGTTCCCTTAACTTCTCTGATAAGCGTTCCACACATGCAGCTGTCATAAACCACACAAATGCTTGTGTTAACAAATGTTTTGCAATGTCCTAACAGCCAGGATAAATGCATTAGGCATCCACATCCGTTAATGCCCGGTTTACAACTTAATGATTCCTGTGAACCAATTCATTTAAAACTCTCTGGAGTCCAAGGCCTTTCACACACTTTGAGGCAGACTGTTACACATTGACATTTTTATGTTTTTCATCTCACTAAAAATGTATATGCAAAAGTGGCACACATGGTTGTGTTCTGGAGGACCTCAGCAATAATAATATGACATTAAAGTGAATGTAATTTTTTAAAAATTAAAAATCAATGTAAACATAATCTGACAAAAACAACATAAAAAACACACTATAAACATATCTGGCCAAGACTTTTGAAGTTTGCACCTTATAAATATAAGTGTTGGCTACATAACATTTCAGAATGCTCTTTATACTTTTATGTAGTTTCAATACAAATTGTAAAAACTTCAGACTAACTATGTTTCCTCTGCTCTTTCTAATAAATATTGATTAGGTGAGTGTATCACACCTACAACTTCCCCCTGTCACTGTGAATAGCCCATTTGTCAAAGACAAAGGCCCTGGTCCTGGGCTACCTGCCCCCAAAGCTCTGCTAGCTACTACAATGAGCCAGAGACAACACTGATTGTCCATGCGCTTACCATGTGAATACCTGATGGGTTAAGATGTTGCTGCTGGCTAAAGTACTTAAAATTATAAGCTTTTTTAAATTCTCTTTTCAAAGTGCTACAGATAATTTACATTTTTTTGTATATAAAAATATATATTTGAAAACTAGAAGATTTGAGGTTTCTAGTGATGTTTCTTATATGTTTCTGGGACAAAAACTTGCGGAGTGTTAGATGGGTGTTTACAACAGTTCAAAAAAGTCTGAAAGAAATAACTGATTAGTCCAATACTGAATTGATGTGACCAACATCAACCATCATTTATTTTAGACTGGAGTGAGGTAAACCCAGAACCAAAAAAAAGAATTAACTGTGGTCAATGCTAGCACATTCTAATAATGTTAATATATTTTAACATGTTAATGTTAACACATTTTAGTATAATGTTTTACCATCATAATATTACCTTTTATTATTAACTAGCATGATGTTAACATGTTTTAGCCTGATGCTAACACAATTTAGCATGTTTTAGCGTGAAGCTGTCATGATTTAACGTGATGCTAGCATGTTTTAGTCTGCTTCGAAAACATTTTACCATGTTTTAGCATGCTATGTTTCAGCATAATATTAGCATGATTCCAACATAAATAAATGGTGTTATAAATGGTAGCTAGGCTGTGACTAAGAAGTTGCCAGGACAAAACTTAAGCCATATCTCAGCATTAAAACACTGTGGAGACATGTGGATGGGCTTATTTCAGTTAGGCTGTCAGTGGGCTTTATATTTTATTATAGGGTTGCTGGGAAACAGTAAATGGTTACTATGGGCATGGCTAAACATTTTCCATAGTGATAATTAAAGGCTGCTTGCCAGTCCAAACTGACCACTCACTTGTCTCTACAATGTTCTGATGCCTCTCCATTTTTTCAGACAAAGTCAGTAGGATGGTTGCTACTGTAACTGGTTGCTAAGGAGTGGCTATAAAGTTGTAGTGTCACATTTGCTGCTGCTTGCTAAGCCAGGCGATATGAGCCTACCCCCAAGTCTGTACGACATTCTGATGCAGCCCTATGATGTCACAAAATTCAGTTTAATGTTAAGTCTGTGGTATTTTTTTAATGAAAGCCTACAGGGTGGTAGTTAGGGTACTGTAACTGGTTGCTAGGGCATAGCTATGATGTCACTAAATTTAGTCCAATGTTGAGTCTGGAATTTTTAAAAATTAAACCAGGCGAACCATGTAAAATCAAAAAGAGTATATTCCAATTTCTAATTGTAAAATATTGTAAAGAACATCGCCCAATCAAGATTTTTTAATTTTAATTTATACAGTACTTTGACAAAATAAAAATGCCAAAAAATTCACTTGTTTACACTTTAAAAGATTGATTAATCTTTCCTAATTGTTAATAAATTACACTTTATTTTTGATTAAATTGATATAATGAAACAGAATAATGTTGCGGAAACAATCTAATGGATTACATAGGGCCCTAATAGAATTAGCATCTTAAACTTTGGTGGTTCAACTGGATATCAGTTTCTCAGGAAGAGGAATGAAGGACATAAAAATTTCTCTGGACTTGAACTTCCCATCAAGGCTTAAAGATGTTTGACTTTTTATTGTGCACAAATTCACTTTAACCATAAAACTGTTGAAATGTAAATAATTGATAAACATATCACTCCTATAATTAAAAACACTATCTTACAAGCAGTCTTTTATTATTGTTTTATTTATGCAGACCATCTATGAGAACAGGATGTACAGCCTCAGAGTGGAATGTGGACCAAGATACCCTGAAACACCCCCTTTTGTTCGTTTTGTGACAAAGATCAACTTAAATGGAGTGCATAACTCGAATGGTGTGGTAAGTAATGGAGTGAAACAGTAATGAATGTATATGCTTGCTTCTCAGTGTTTTATTTTTTCTGCCTCACCGGCAGCTTATAATTTTGTAACTGCAAATACAAACTTTTTAATACAAACGTTTTTAAAGTTTGTAAACTCTGTAAAAAAAAAAATAAAAAAAATATATATAATTTTTTATGGAGTTTATATGTATGTATGTTTATTTATAAATGTGACCCGATCTGGCAAAATGAGTCAGAAGTCGCAAATTTCAGACCATAACCTTTAAAATGATATCCTATTCAAAGCTATACCCATTTGAATTATGGTCGTCTACCCTCTTTTTTAAATTGAAAACCTGAGAAAATTGTGTTTAAAGTTTTTTTGCCTGTTTTTTGTTGATATCTTTAAAAATCCATTCCATTTAAATTTATAAACTATTATTTTACAGCCTAATTTGACCAAAGACATTTGTTTACATATTAATGATATTAAACCAGGCTAAAACTCAAATTATTTTAAAGTATTTACAGTATTTAAATAAATATTTTAAAATACAACTGCAACACATTTTGCGTTTAGACGCTTATCCACAGCGATCGCCATAAGTCTTAACATGAACTACAAATGACTTGTAAACAACAATAAAATATGTACACCACGCTGGGATCGGGAAAGAATAAAGAATATAAATTTGGATGTTACTTGATCGTTTAAAGTCTTAACAATAAATCTTGAGCTTTGAGTCGGTTTTCTTCTTCTTGAATGACTTAGAATTACATACGCTCTAAAGCATCACATTCTTAAAGGGGCAAAACCCAACACTGAGCGTGGGTGTGAATTTAGTATAACTTAAAAGTTGCAAGTCAACTTTAATAGTCATTTAAATACCTTTAACTCAATGATCTGGACTACGAAATTTTGGGAGATTATTTTTGAATGTCTGTTCTTTGAAATTAGCTAAAAAAAGAAAAATGGATTTTTTTTCATTGTTTTTTCACATTATCGGCCTATATCTTTAAATGGAGCGTTGTGACTTCCGACTCATTTTGCCAGATTGAGTCACATATGTGTAATAAAATTCTAAAAACCTTGTTTTATTAGACATAAGGAGAGCCCCTTTAGAAGACATTTAAGAAACGTTACTGTATTTGTAATGGCTAATGCATTATCTGAACGACTTTGATCCAATCAGGTCGACATGAGAGCTGTATCCTCACTGGCCAAGTGGCAGAATTCCTACAGCATTCGTGTGGTCTTGCAGGAGTTGCGACGACTCATGATGTGTAAAGAAAACATGAAGCTACCACAGCCACCTGAGGGACAGATCTACAGCAACTGAGCTCAGAGTTACTTCTGTTCCATCCTTCACTCTTGTCTATCTTCATTCAAAACACCTTCACACACGCAAGGCTGAGCATTCCTCTTTTCCTGGACTCATGAGAATTTCTCTTAGTATGCTCCATTCCTTACCACTCCCTCTTTGCTGCAGCAACCAATGAGCAGTCCTGCCTCAGGAACTCCCATTGGACAGAAACAGTGGATGTACTGGTGTGCACAGCAGAATACTGTACATCTTACTAATCTTTTTTAAGCGTTTATTTGTCATACCTGCAGATTGTAAAAATAACATAAATGATCTTATTGAGTGTACTTCATGTGCCTCGTTTTTTTAAAGCAGTCATTTAAAAATAGATCTGTCATTTAAAAATAGGTCTGCATATAATGTATTTGTGGTGTCGTGATTGTTGTATGGTGGAAATAAGATGCTAATTCTTATGATAGTATCTTTTATTGTTTCAGTCCTGACCAGTTAGGATGAATCAGGCAATTTTATCTTATCACCATTTTTATTATTATTGTTTTTATTCAAACTTCAAAACCCAAACATTAAAGCTAGTTAAGAGGTTTCTTTAAGTGTTCTAGTAATCAACTATTTTATATTTTATTGCACATTATTTCAGAATACAGAAACAAAGAAATTAAATACAAACTAAAAGGCTGATGATGCATTTTAAAATAACAGTCCTGGGACTAAACGGAGAAGTCATCAAAATACAAATCAAATACAAATACTCATATTTGAGGGCTACACAAGTGCTTTAAGTGATTTTAGCTATTTTGCTAACTTCTGCCATTTCTCCATTTCTTATCCAAAAATATGATTTCTCACTGCACCTCTTCGTGCCATATGTCAGGATGAGATTTTGAGCAGTGTTACTTTAAAAATTGCTACATTCGTGTATTAAAAATGCTTATAGCACCTTAAATAGTTTTTCAAACATTAAATTATTTCTAAAAACCTTAATCAAAAAAAGATTATGTGTTCTCCTGTCTTGCTGACTGTTGGGAGTCTGTTTTATTTAGAGAACTCTAGCAATGACAGCTCTCATGTTTGTGCCTTTGCTTTCATTAGATTAAGTCCACTTGAATGTGTTTTAATGAATAACTTGCAGCTCATGCTGTAATTTGGCTTTCCTCTTCCCAAAAAACTTCTTGACTCTTGACATATAGTCCGTGTATATAGTGAAGTTTTAGAAGCAAAGAGAAAGCCAAAATATCATCTGAACCTTCTCGCAACAGAAGCGTATTGATAAACTAAAAGATGTTTACATCAATTTATACTGTTTTTTTTCCTAACAAAAGACATTGTTTAACAATAAACAAGGATAGATCTATTTCGACCTCACTCAGATCACCACCATGGTCTTATCCTGAAGGACGCTGTTCTTCCACCTATCCTCAAGACTTAATAACATCAGTATCAGGTGACTGACCTTAGGGGTTGGCTGCTATATAACATTCGGATAGACCAACAACTTCCTCTGCCTTTCTTGCCTCATCTGAGACCAGATCAGTTGATTTAACTTAAACAGGGGAAATTGCAGTTCCAATCAGTCACGTTTTTAATGCAGGTGCTTTAAATCCCTGAGGATTGTGGTGGATTTTCTCCTCATATTAGTATTCTGAACGTGTCATTGGAGCTTGTGTTGGTGAGTATTCCTTTACTTTGTTATATAGTGCTTATGGACGTTGTGTTTGTTGTGCTGTTCCCAGTGGATGTGACATTTCCATCCTGGATACAGCGTGTACGTACGTAGAATGGTGGATATTTAAACTCATTTTTTTGTGAATTTTTTTTAAACCTCTTTGAAGTTCTGTTCACAGACCTTATTCGGAGGACAGTTATGAATGGTGATTCATGACCGACTGTATGTCAATGATTTTATTTGTTTTTTCAATAGGTCTATTATTAATAATAAGTATTGTGAATGTTTAAATTATAACATCAAAGTAATATACCGTTATTCAAAGATTGCTGTCACAGTCTGTGTTTATTGTTTTTTTCCCCAACTAATGATGAGTTGTTTAAACCGTTTTGTAGTTTTTGATTTCAAGAACTAATTGTAACTAAATATATTATGTTTCATTACAGTTAATTTCCTGTTTCCGGTTCCTGTCTGCCTTGCTCCAAGTGGTTTATGTTTGTTCCTCTGCTTAACCTTGCTCTTAATCTTATTAAATAACTAATGCTCTTATTTTCTTATGACTTTCTTTTGTCATTGCCCCTTGGTGTCTAAATTGTTAAACCATTTGTTGCTGTATTGATAATATTATATTGAATTAATCAGATACCATTAGCTTTTGATTGTTACCCACTATAGATAATGGCGTCTGTTTAGCATCATGCTAGCCGGTTGTCTTCTGTGTGTTTACTGTCTTGCCTGCATTTTCATCTTTTTAGAGTTTATCAAACAACTGTGGCAAATCAGAATAAATCAACAAATACGGTAAGTTGTGGCATTTTCTGTTATTTTTACATGCACGTTTGCCATGTGATAAATGCAAGGAAATAGTTAGGCTGATGGAGATTTCAGAATTAGAGAGACATGGAATCCAAACATTACTTGAGGATAGAAAAAGTGTTAGGGCCTTAGAGCAGACTTTCGATGCAACTAGGTCCATACATTGTTTGGTTCTGGTTATAGAACCCCCACAGCAGCGAAATTCTGTGACTGTGAGACAATATAGCGATGACACATAATTTACAACACATAGAATCACCTAAATATAATGTCTGTTAAATGACTGGTAAATATAAAAAAAACTGTAAGCATTTCAATCAGTTGTAAGCAATTTAATGTTAAACTAATACAAACAAGATCTAATACAGACAAACAATTCAGTGTGGGGCCCCTTATAATAAAGTTGCTTAAGCTTAATTAATGTATTAGTAATATATAGCTATCAGTGTGGGGCCCCTTATAATAAAGGTAATATAATAATAATTACTGTTCCAAATAAAGTTGGAAAATAAAACTAGATTTTTTACTCCAATCAGCAAACAGAAATTGAAAGCAGAACCAATAGGTTTTAAGATCAAACAACATGCCCACCTACCGCAAAGTTAACGTACATTGAAAAAAATAATCCTTTAAATTTACTTGATTTTGTGTACATTGGTCCACATAATCAAAATGTGGACAAATTACACAATTTTTGCTTGTTAAACCTAAATATTTAATTAATGTTAGGCTAGTGTAAAAGAATCATGTTGACTTAAGCTAATCTTTATAATTTTCTGTAATAGCAAATGATTGTGTAATTGTAATGTATTTTAATCATGTCCATGATACTCCATTATCACTGACAAGTCTAACATAATTTCTTAGTGCTAACATTACTCAAATGTAATGTAATTTAACAGTAATTTCATTGTCTCTGACATATCGCTACCTTAGAATTATAAGGTTTTATCTGCGTTTTGACCAGTCTTGAGATATTGATGTATAAAGTTTTTGCATTGCATTGTAAATACCAAGACTGAACTTTTTGGTTTTTCAAATTAAACACCCAAAATGCTTTTTTTTAAAAAAATAAAACGGCATTAATAGTGTCAATTAGTTATATTAGAGTAAGAACTCAATTTTGACAAAAATGTCAGATAGAACCTTATAATTCTAAGGTAGCGATATAGTAAACAATGTATTATAGGTTTCAGTTTTAAGTGTGTGCAAATAGAAAACAATCAATGGAAAATACTAAGTCACTGACAAAAGACAGAACCAGGTCTTTATACAAACAT
Source organism: Ambastaia sidthimunki (assembly GCA_036877625.1). Lineage (NCBI taxonomy): Eukaryota > Metazoa > Chordata > Actinopteri > Cypriniformes > Botiidae > Ambastaia > Ambastaia sidthimunki. Next base: position 28,001 of record JAZGTK010002324.1, read on the forward strand.
GCTATATTGAGCATTAACTTTGCAAACCATACATTTCTTTCAGTCTAAGTATAACGCACTGTCACAGCCAAAAATGCTACAAACCTGTTAACATAATGGCTTTATAAAAGAAAACATTGTAAACAGTGGATTCACAAAAAAGTTCAATCAATATAGCAATGCCTTTAAGAACAATTAAAGAATTTGAAGGTTAATGAAATGTTTACCTCCATTTAGTTGTGTTAAAGTTCAGACTCTGTAACTCTTTAATTGAACTAGTCTGTTTTTCAAAGTTTGTGCTTTGTTAGAAAGTTTACTTCCATCCAGTTCCATAAAAATCTTTTGGACAACCTCAAAGGTGTAGCAAAGTTTGGCAGGGTAGCTGAGATTTAGAGCATACATCAGTCCGAACAGCATAGCCACAGCTAATGCTGCATTATCCAGACACTGCAACACCTTGATGCCTTCAAGTATAATTCCAATGTCATTTGGTTCATCATTTGAAGCATATTCTTTAAGAACATAAATTCCAACAATGGTGTCTTCAATGGCCTCCTTGATGGCATCTTTATCCATACCCTGTACAAAACAGACAAGATATCATGTAAAACTCAATGGAGTCCAAAAACCTGTCTCTGACTAAGCACCACCAGATCAAAGTGACCTATTGTCAAATTTTATATCATACACTTTTTATGCAGCAGTCTGTTGGGAGAGCAGTGTGGAGAAAAAAAAATGTCTTAAGTAGGTCCATTGAAAAATTAATTAAAAAAGGGCCTACAGGACAATTGAAAGAAGACTGGAGACTTTGAGATGAGGACATTTAAGATTTATATGTAAAACAAAGTGTGACAGGAGCACCTTCTGTATTGAAAGTAATTATAAAGTAATTGTCCTTCTCCAATTGAAAGTCAGGTTTCAAATTTATTAAGCCATTTTAACCGGCAACCAATAAACACTACTGATTTTGCAAGACATAAAACGTAAGAAAAAAAGATCAGTTAGTAGTTAATCAAAAGAAAAAAAAAGAATCATTTCAACTGATGAAGTGGGAGAACAAAAGTGGAGTGCGAGATAAGGGGTGAAGTAAGCACTGATTCCTATACATACCACATATTCCTGTATCAGGTCTTCTGGATCTGTACCCATGTAGATACAGAGTCCTTTAATGATACATGTTCATCTAGCATCTACATCATTACACTGAAAAAATAATTCTGTGTGTCTTAATATAGCACATATGGTCATTTTTTCACTTTTACTAGCATTTCTTTCATCTACTTCCTATGTTCATGTAGGAGGTAGACTGACATAAAAGACACACGAGACAAAGATTCACCTAAACTTTAACAAAAAAAAGCACTGATGAACGAACGACTTTTCGTTTTACAGGGTGGTAGGGGAAGTCTCATTAATATTCATGAAGGAACTGCTATCCGATTGGCTGGTGGTCAGAAAAAGTCAGCAAACGTGATATTTTGTGAAGACTGGCTGTGATTGCCTGAACGAGGACTTTGGAAGTTCACATAAACCAAATCATTAAATGAGATCGTATCTGAAAAAGAACGCATTCAACAAAAAAACAAATGCTCGGCAGATGTTGCAAATGTTAAATAAACAAAACAAGCGTACATCTCATTTAGCAATGATGTTAATTTGCGCCAAAAGGACTGTACATACTGAATGAATCGTTTAACACAAAAATAACACAAAACTATCGGAGAAATATGCCGCCTATAAGATATTATTAGGGCACCGTACTTTTATTTGCATTTCGATTAATTTCACAAGGACATGATAAAGGATTTGCTCTTACCTTTCCATGCGCGCGCTCATTAACGGCTTCCCTCGTGTCTTTACGTTATTTCAAATCTTCATCTCGGGACGTGTTAACGCGATACAGGTAACCATTTTCAGGAAGCGCATGGGTACTTGATTGTTTCTTGTTTCCCTCTTTTGTTTTTTGTATATTTGACATAACGTTTTATATGAAGAGTTTGGTTCCAAAACGGGATAAATCCAAAATTGTTAAACTAAAAAAAAAACCTGTGTTTTCTTTCCCAAAAAAGGGGTTGTATGAAAACTACTAATTTCTGTTTCAAACTGTAATATATCATCATGTGTTTGTAATAACATCAAAAAAATCAAATCTATATTTTGATTTTAAACATTCATTAAACAAATTTTTCATCAAAATTTTTTTTTTCCAAAATGGGTTATATCCATGACTGTTACGAATCCGGTCTCTGTGGTCCCCTCCCATAATCGGCAGCGGGAACCGTCGCCAGAGTTCTAATAAACTACATTTCCCATAAACCCCGTACCTGGGTCACGCCCTTCACAAGTGCAAGCCATCGGCCATTAAGGACCATATAAATATTCCCTGAGAACTCTTGTTGCGAAGTCTTGTTTTGCTTTGGTGAACAATTCTAAGCGGTTTTCTCCTGTGTATATTTCCCTGTGTATTACCTGGACTGTTTATTGGTTTCTGCTTGTTTACTGCCTGCCCTGATTATCTGCCTGTTTATCGATAACGAGTTTGGATTACCTACTGTGTTGTTGTTTACTGGTGATTGACCCCTGCCTGTTTGACTGCGATAATAAATTGCATATGGATCCGCAGTCTCTGAACTCTTCGTTACAATGACACGTTTTTCCCCAAAATGCTATAAATACATTTTAGTTCAATTCATTAAATAATAACTTTTCTGTATGAAAGTGGACAAAAATATAACCATAAATAACAAGTTATCACTTGCTAATTACTTGCTAAGTTATCATTTGTGATAAAATTTTCTCTTGATCTATACATATGACAAGCCCCAAGGGATCGCCGGTATTTTCCCACCGCCTAAGTTTCGGTTTATAAGGGGCCCTACACTAATAGCTATAAATTACTAATATATTAATTAAGCTTAAGCAACTTCATTTTAAGGGTCCTATGAAGAGTGGTTCATATTGAAATAAACAGATGCACTGTTTATTATTAATTTGCTAAATAATATGATGTCATTAACTTGTATCTTGACATATAGTTTGTAAAAAAACAGTTAACATTTAAATGATGTTAAAGTAACTATTAATTAGTGCCAAAAAGACATATTGTTAACTATTAACAAATATCAATACAATATTAGGTAATAGACTTTTTGCTGTTTGTTATAATAGTAAAATATAGGTTTTATGCAAATAACTAATATTTAATTAATGGTGAAAAAAATATTAACTTATGCAAAATAGACACAATGGTATTAATTAACAACTATTACCAAAGGGTTAGGTAATGGCTAGTTTGCTATTTATTGTGGCACCTTATTATAAAGTGTTACCCAATTCTTTTGAAGTAATGCTTAATACAGCTTCATCTACTGCAAATTAATTATGATCATGGTTGTCATTTCTACTGTATACAGGTCACCATACAGGTACTATGTCTGTCTGTCTTTCATTTCATCAATGTCCTGTAGTCAGCTGGACATAAAGTCTGGATGACTTTATGAAGCCCAGATGTTGAGAAGACAGGATGGGACGACCCCGAGACAGATCAGTGAGAGTATGATGGACGTTATTAAATTTCCTATTAACATGCTTACCTACTTCCAGCCTGGTTAAATTTTATATTTTTTGTTCCCTGCTTCATCACAACAGTGTGATGTTACTAATTGCAGCTATAACATTATGCTTCTGTCGCCATCTCTGTTTGTAATATTCCTTAGTGCTTGACATATTGTAAAAATCAGACCACACAGTTTTAAATCAATATAGAATTATAAATCATTATTTTTAGCTCTCTGTTATATCCAAGTTACAAATTGCAGCTTTAATGTGCCAGAGGAAATATGGCCCTTCTGGTTGAGTCTGGTTTCTCCTAAGGTTTTTTACTCTCCAGCTTTACATCATTGGAGTTTTGGTTCCTTGCCACTTGTCGCCCTGTTGGCTTGCTTATTGGGAGACTGCTGACATGGCTTAGAGTTTTGTAAATTGTTAATATTGCTTCTAGCGAAATGATATAATTACAGTTGTAGCGTGTGGTCGTGAGGCCACATGGGGGCCAGGAGCCATCTGGATTGTAACAGCCTCAGATATGACTTGGAGAGTGGGGGGTAACCAACACTACCCACCGGGGGGGCCAAGGTTTCCAGTAAACCATGCCATCTCCAGAGATCTTATCATCTCCTTCACCCTGTTGCTAATCGTAAAATTAGCAATAGGTCAGAAACCTGTGTTTTCCTAATGCTCTTTTGGATCACTGAGTGGTGCTAGGGTAGACTCAGTGTCTCCATCGCCCCTCTTGCTGATCGTAAATGGGTGATGGTCTAAACAGACTCCCCGGCTTCAAAGCATTCCATTAGGGAAACCTGAGATCTTGGGTGAGGAAACATTTGCAGGAGAGCCAGATGTTTAACTAAGCCCTCAGTAAAAACCCCTCATATCCAAAGTCATATCACTAAATAAGCTGTCCTAAATGTATATATG
>JAZGTK010002325.1:0-25000 GCA_036877625.1 Ambastaia sidthimunki
GAGGAAGAAGAATGATGAGTATCATCCCAATAATACCATACCTACAGTGAAGCATGGGGCTGGAAGCATCATGCTCTGGGGGTGTTTTTCTGCACAGGGGACAAGACGACTGCACTGTATTAAGTAGAGGATGAACGGGGCCATGTATTGTGACATATTGGGCAAAAACCTCCTTCCCTTAGTCAGAGCATTAAAGATGGGTCGTGGCTGGGTCTTCCAACATGACAATGACCCAAAGCACACAGCCAGGAAAGCCAAGGAGTGGCTCCGTAAGAAGCATATCAAGGTTCTGGAGTGGCCTAGCCAGTCTCCAGATCTAAATCCAATAGAAAATCTTTGGAGGGAGCTGAAACTCCGTGTTGCTCAGCAACAGCCCCGAAACCTGACAGATCTAGAGAAGATCTGTATGGAGGAGTGGGCTAAAATCCCTCCTGCAGTGTGTGCAAACCTGGTAAAGAACTACAGGAACCGTTTGACCTCTGTAATTGTTAACAATGGCTTTTGTACCAAATATTAACAAATTTTGACTCAAGTGATCAAATACTTATTTGACACAGTAATTCACAAATAAATCCGGATTTTTATTTTTAGATTCTGTCTCTCACAGTGGAAATGCACCTATGCTGAAAATTGTAGACCCCTCCATGATTTCTAAGTAAGAGAACTTGCAAAATCACAAGGTGATCAAATACTTATTGACCTCACTGTATATACAAAGAATACGGAGCAGAGCAGAACTGGCCCTCCCGGTTTAGCCTGGTTTCTCCTAAGGTTTTTTCTCCATCTATACATCACTGGAGTTTTGGTAACCTTTGGTCGCCCTGTTGGCTTACTTACAGGGAGACTGCTGACATTTAAAAAGTCAAGACTTTTTATTTTTCTAACATGAAACCTATCATGTTAACTGACCACATGCGGCCTGGTCTCAGAAGTACATACTGTTTTAGTTGGCAGTCCCAATAAATTACGCTGAGAAAGGTACAAGCTTTTGCACATAACGACAGGTATTTCTTTTTTATTACTTTTCTTCCATCACCAGGATTTTTTTTAATAATCTCAAACCACTGTTTACAATTCAAAGTGAGGTCTTTAAGCAAGTTCCTAGTTATAGTCTTTTTACACGCCACAAGAAGGATCTTATATAAATATTGGTCACTTTTAGGTACTATGCCTTTAATATTTCCCATAAGCAAAAATAAAGAGGTTCTTCAGACATAACTACCTGCATGTCATCCCAAAAAGAGTGGATATTTCACAACTAAAAAATGTGCATGGTCTGCTTCTAACTGTCCACAGTGTCTCCAGCAAACCTCCTGCCTGGAAACTTGTTTGCTTTTGATCTTAGGTGTTATTAAGAAGCGAGTAAGGCCCTTCTAGGAAAACTCCCTTTATATTTGTGAGCTAGTGGCAGTTTGGTGTATTATCCACATATCGTACCAATCTGTTTCTGGTATTTCAGTCTTTAATTCTTTATCCCATTTCAATTTTATATACAGTTGCAAGAAAAAGTATGTGAACCCTTTGGGATTCCTTGGATTTCTGCATAAATTGGTCATAAAATGTGTTCTGATCTTCATCTAAGTGTCAACAAAAGAAAAACAGTCTGCTTAAACTACAGCCCCTGGCAAAAATTATGGAATCACCAGTCTTGGAGGATGTTCATTCAGTTGTTTAATTGTGTAGAAAAAAGGCAGGTCACAGACATGACACAAAACTATAGTCATTTCAAATGTCAACTTTCTGGCTTTAAGAAACACTAAAAGAAATCAAGAAAACAAATGTGGTAGTCAGTAACAGTTACTTTTTTTAGACCAAGCAGAGGGAAAAAAAATATGGAATCACTCAATTCCGAGGAAAAAATTATGGAATCACCCTGTCAATTTCCTTTGCAACCTGCATCAGATTAGATCTGCTCGTTAATCTGCAGTTAAAAAGGAGTAATCACACCTTGGAGAGCTGTTGCACCAAGTGGATTAACATGAATCATGGCTCCAACACGAGAGATGTCAATTGAAACAAAGGAGAGAATTATCAAACTTCTTAAAGAGGGTAAATCATCAGACGTTCAAAATATGTTGGTTGTTCACAGTCAGCTGTGTCTAAAATCTGGACCAAGTACAAACAACATGGGAAGGTTGTTAAAGGCAAGCGTACTTGTAGACCAAGGAAGACATTAAAGCGTCAAGACAGAAAACTTAAGGCAATATGTCTTGAAAACAGAAAATGCACAACAAAACAAATGAGGAACAAATAGGAGGAAACTGGAGTCAACGTCTGTGACCAAAATCGCCTAAAGGAAATGGTATTTACATACAGAAAAGCTAAACGAAAACTATCATTAACACCTAAACAGAAAAAAACAAGGTTACATTGGGCTAAGGAAAGTGAAGATGAAGAGTACTGTTTGTCACTCATTAAGTCCATGCCTCAGAGACTGCAAGCTGTTATAAAAGTCAGAGGTGGTTCAACAAAGTACTAGTGGTGTGTTCTTTTGTTTGTTTGTTTTTCATGATTCCATAATTATTTCCTCGGAATTGAGTGATTCCATATTTTTTTCCCTCTGCTTGGTCTAAAAAAAAGTAACTGTTACTGACTACTACATTTGTTTTCTTGATTTCTTTTAGTGTTTCTTAAAGCCAGAAAGTTGACATTTGAAATGACTATAGTTTTGTGTCATGTCTGTGACCTGCCTTTTTTCTTCAAAATTAAACAACTGAATGAACATCCTCCAAAACTGGTGCTTCCATAATTTTTGCCAGGGGCTGTAATATCTCACAAACATTATGTTTTCATGTTTTTATTGAACACAACATGTAAACATTCACAGTGCAGGGTGGAAAAAGTATGTGAACCTTTGGGTTTAATAACTGGTTGACCCTCCTTTGGCAGCAATAACCTTAACCAAATGTTTCCTGTAGTTGCAGTTCAGACCTGCACAATGGTCAGGAGGAATTTTGGACCATTCCTCTTTACAAAACTGTTTCAGTGCAGCAATATTCTTAGGATGTCTGGTGTGAATCGCTCTCTTGAGGTCATGCCACAGCATCTGAAACGGGTTGAGGTCAGCACTCTGACTGGGCCACTCCAGAAGGCGTATTTTCTTCTGTTGAAGCCATTCTGTTGTTGATTTACTTTTATGCTTTGAGTCGTTGTCCTGTTGCATCACCCATCCTCTGTTAAGCTTCAGTTGGCAGACAGATGGTCTTAAGTTTTTCTGCAAAATGTCTTGATAAACTCTGGAATAAATTTTTCTGTCGATGACAGCAATCCATCCAGGCCCCGAGGCTGCAAAGCAGCCCCAAACCATGATGCCCCCTCCACCATACTTCACAGTTGGGATGAGGTTTTGATGTTGGTGTGCTGTGCCTTTTTTTCTCCACACATAGCGTTGTGTTCTTTCCATACAACTCAATTTTGGTTTCATCTGTCCACAGAACATTTTGCCAGTAGTGCTGTGGAACATCCAGGTGCTCTTCTGCAAACTCCAAACATGCTGCAAATGTTGTTTTTGGACAGCAGTGGCTTCCTCCATGGTGTCCTCCCATGAACTCCATTCTTGTTTAATGTTTTACTTATTGTAGACTTGTCAACAAAAATGTTAGCATGTCCCAGAGATTTCTGTCTTCTAAGTCTTTAGCTGACACTCTAGGATTCACCTCATTGAGCATTCTGTGCTGTGCTTTTGCAGTCATCTTTACAGGAGGACCACGTCTTGGGAGAGTAGCAAAAGTGCTGAACTTTCTCCATTTGTAGACAGTCTGTCTTACCGTGAATACATGAACATCAAGGCTTTTAGAGATACATTTGTAACCCTTTCCAGGTTCATTCAAGTCAACAATTCTTGATCGTAGGTCTTCTAAAAGCTTCTAAATATTTATATTGTGTGAGGCATGGTTGACATCAGGCAATGCTTCTTCAGAACAGCAAACTGGTTCTTCAGAACAGCAAACACTCAAAACTGGTGTGTGTTTTTATAGGGCAGGGCAGCTTTAACCAACACATCCAATCTCATCACATTGATTGGACTCCAGGTTGGCTGACTCCTGGCTCCAATTAGCTCTTGGAGAAGTCATTAGCCTAGGGGTTCACATACTTTTTCCACTCTGCACTGTGAATGTTTACATGTTGTGTTCAATAAAAACATGAAAACATATGTTTGTGCGGTATTAGTTTAAGCAGACTGTGTTTTTTTATTGTTGTGACTTAGATGAAGAGCAGAACACATTTTATGACCAATTTATGCAGAAATCCAAGTAATCCCAAAGGGTTCACATACTTTTTCTTGCAACTGTATAGCGTGGAGGAGGGGCTGCCACACATTAACACCTCATATAAGGAAGAAATGATTCTGTGTAGTGTATGATTATAGGCATCCATCATCATTTTAGTAAGGGGATGGATATTGTTTACTCCAATTTTCCTTTTTTTATTGTAATAGTCCCTTAATTGGAATCATCCTTTAATTTCACCCTCTGTAATTACACAACACATTGTTGTTATTCCCCTCTCTCCATTGTTGAAATATTGGATCTTCCCTTCCTGACTTAAATTCCTTATCAAGGGTAATCCAAAGTATTCCAATTTCTTTCTCCAATTTGAAATGTTTGACAATAGAATACCAGATCTTTAATGAAAATGTAACTATTGGGCCCAGTTTGTCTTTACTATATCCATAAATTTCCCTCCCCTATAAAATACTGAACTTTTATACGTCCCTGAATGGGACGTATTTTTGCTGCACAGTGATAATTTTTAAGATTTGGAAGAGCCGTACCACCTTTTTCTTTAGGTAATTTGTAAAAGACTTTGAGTGCACTAATCTATACTCCACCCCATATGTACCTGGATATTAGTTTATCCCATTCACAGAATTTTGGTGGGATTTCCACTGGGAGTGATTAAAACAGATACAGCAAATGCAGTAAAATATTCATTTTTACTTCTCTTATCCTATCACTGAAGCTCCTGGGATACGTAGACCACCTCCTATACAATAACTGGTCCTATACAATTTTGTTAAGTCTTAAGTTAAATTTACACCTAGGTATTTTAGACAGTTTGCATCCCAATTAATGTCATAGTTTTGTTTGGTTTACAATTAAACAGAAGAATTTGGGTTTTTGTTACATTTAATTTATATCCGGTATATTCATTAAATTTCTCTAATACTTGCATGGGGTTTGTGAAATGTTTCTTGGATTCAGCTAAATAAGTCATAACGTCATCTGCAACCAAACTAATTTTATGTTCTATACCACTGATTTCCACCCCTGGTATCGACAAATACTGCCTGATTAACTGAGCCAGTGGTTCTATATAGATGGCAAAGAGAGAAGGACTAAGACAGCAACCCTGCCTAGTTCCTCTTTCCAAGCTAAATCTTTCTGATGAGACTCATTTGAGACCCTTTTCTAGCGATAAGTAAAGAAACTCCCAGTTGACTCTGTCAAAGGCCTTTTCAGCATCGAGACAGGTAGTTTAACAGGTAGTTTATTTTGTTGAGCCCTATTAATTATATGAAGAGTTCTTCTAATTTTTCATGTTTGTCGACCGTTAATAAAGCCTGTTTGGTCCTCATCTATCAAATCTGGTAAGAACAATTGTATTCTGGATGCTACAATCGAGCTATAAATTTGATAATCTGTATTAAGGAGTGATATAGGTCTATAATTTCGACAGTGTTCCTTATCTTTTTCCTCCTTTAGGATTACGGAAATTATAGCTTCCTTCCATGATGGAGGAATTTTTCCTTCTTTTATGACCCAGCAATGGAATCAGTTCTTTATTAAATTTTCTGTACCACTCCGAAAGGGAATCCATCACTCCCTGTGCTTTTTCCTGGCTTTAATTTACCCATGGCTTGTTGTAATTCCTCAGTGGTTATTTCTGCAGTTTTTATTCTGCAAGATTTTATTTTGTAAATCGCCAATAGAGGGCAGATCTAATGTATTAAGGAACTCTAGTACTTCTGTTCTATCCATTTTAGAGGTCTGTTTGTATAGCTCTTATAATAATTCTTAAAAATATTTTCAATGTTTTGGATCGAAAAATATAGAGATTAAATTCATTTGTTTAATTCTGAAGTAAGTTTTTTCATAATGAGGTACTTGCAATAGCTATTATTTACCTCAAATCACTGCCTTAAGTGCAACCCATAGTATGGAGGAGTCTACTTCACCATTGTTGTTCTCCCCTAAATATCTTTTTTATTTCCAAGCAAATTTGTTGAATTATTAATTTATTTAATATTCCTAAATTTAATTTCAACTGTGTGTTTCTTTTTTTCGCCCCACAGAGATTCTCACATCACTATGATCTGATACGTCAGCTACCCCAATTCGACACTGTCCTTCTCTAATGGGTGTAGTTCCCTCCAGATTTATTAGACCTATTTCTGTATATATGTTAATTATGTATTTGTTATACGTTTTTTATTTCTTTTATGGCTTGTAGTATCCAAATCATGATTTAGGACTATGTTTAGGTCCCCTCCACATATACAGACCCCTCCATTTCCTTAGCTACAATATCAAATAAGGATTTGAAATAGTTTATTGCTTTCTAGTGTAGCATAAACATTCACAGGGGTTACTGTGTTACTGTTATTGTTCCTTTAACAAAAACATGTCACCCTTCTTAATCCTTTATTTCTTTGACACTAAAAATTGATACCCTTTGAAATTAAAATAATGACCTCCCCCTCCTACGATGGTTTGGGGATAAACAAAAAGATATGCTTCCTTTTCTTTTTCAATTTAGCTATTACTTTAGACCTTTTGGCTGGGTTCCCCAATCCATTAACATTCAAAGACAATGTCCCTCTACTGCATTTATCTCTCTCTACAACATTCCTCACATAATGATAACCCCCATTGGCTAACATTTGAACAAATAAGTTAAATAAACTAAAAGGACAACTAGAGGGACTAGAGAGGGAAAGCCTCAGCTGAACAGAGGGCCCTCTTCTAGATATGAGGTGCCACATATTATAGGTTATTGCACCCATACCAGATATATTCCGTGTCTCCTGTAAGTCAAGCATATACATAAAAAGCCCCTTACCGTTTTATTTGAGTTATTTTATACAGTAAATTTCGGTCGTCACTTACGATAATTGTTCCATCTCGACTTAATTTATTAATCCCTTGTTTACTTCGTCATGTGGAGGGTCTCTAACGAATTCACCAGGTTTTTTCGCAGAAATCCTTGTTTTCGTGCCCTTCTGCTTGCTTCTGCTCTCCGTTCTCTGGTGACCCGCTGCCATGCTGAACTTTTCCTTGCCTCGAGTCATTCCAGTAATCTGCATCTTTGGAATCAGCCACTTTATATCCTCCATCGCGCAGCTCTTTCTCCATTTTTCGCTTCATTGTACGTTTTCACTCCATTATCGTAGTGGACTCTCATCTAAGTAAATGGGGTCTGAAAGCGGATCCACACTTCTTTCAGGATTTTCTTTACTTTAACATACAGCTGCACTACAGCTGAAGGGTAATCATTATCAAACAAAACTCTCTGCTCTCCAAGTGTGATTATTTTCTTCTTCCAGGCTTTTCAGGACATTCTCTTTCATATTGTATTGAAAAAAGTTCACGACAATGGCCCTCAGGGGTTGATCTGCTTTAGGCTTCAGTGCCAGAGCCCTGTGTGCATTCTGTCATTATATACTGACCCCTGAGCTATTAAATCATGTAAAGGACTTTTTTATAAAGCAATGGATTACATTCTTGTTTGTTTTTTACAAAACCCATTTGTATGCCTTCAGAACACTTAGAATATACAACGAGTCACTCGTAGGCAGCATAGAGTGAGGGGAAAAAAAATGTGTTGATCCCCTGCTGATTTTGTACATTTGCCCACTGACAAAGAAATGATCAGTCTATAATTTTAATGGTAGGTTTATTTTAACAGTGAGAGACAGAATTGACTTGCATTTTAATGAGTGAAATAAGTATTTGACCACCTATCAATCAGCAAGATTTCTGGCTCCTGGTCTTTTATACAGGTAACGAGATGTAAGAGCTCAGCTTGTTACCTGTATAACAGACACCTGTCCACAGAAGAAATCAATCAGATTCCAAACTCTCCACCATGGCCAAGGCCAAAGAGCTGTCCAAGGGTGTCAGAGACAAGATTGTAGACCTACACATGGGTGGAATGAGCTACAAGACCATCTCCAAGCAGCTTGGTGAAAAGGTGACAACAGTTGGTGTGATTATTCGCAAATGGAAGAAACACAAAATAACTGTCAATCTCCCTCGATCTGGGGCTCCATGCAAGATCTCACCTCGTGGAGTTTCAATGATTATGAGAACAGTGAGGAATCAGCCCAGAACTACAAAGGAGGATCTTGTCAATGATTTCAAGGCAGCTGGGACCAGTCACCAAGAAAACAATTGGTAACACAATACGCCTTGAAGGACTGAATTCCTGCAGCGCCCGCAAGGTGCTCAAAAAAGCACATGTACAGTCCCATCTAAAGTTTGCCAATAAACATCTGAATGATTCTGGAGGAGAACTGGGTGAAAGTGTTGTGGACAGATGAGACCAAAATCAAGCAACTTTGGCATCAACTGCCTATGACCCCAAGAACACCACCCCCATCGTCAAACATAGAGGTGGAAACATTATGCTTTGGGGGTGTTTTTCTGCTCTGTTAAATCTTGGGTGAGGACCTCCTTCCCTCAGCCGGGGCATTGAAAATTCCAGCATAACAATGACCCAAAAAAACACGGCCAAGGCAACAAAGGAGTGGCTCAAGAAGAAGCACATTAAGGTCCTGGAGTGGCCTAGCCACAGAAAATCTGTGGCGGGAGCTGAACGTTCGAGTTGCCAAAGGTCAGCCTCAAACCTTAATGACTTGGAGAGGATCTGCAAAGAGGAGTGGGACAAAATCCCTCCTGGGATGTGTGCAAACCTGGTGGCCAACTACAAGAAACGTCTGACCTCTGTGCCAACAAGGGTTTTGCCACCAAGTAATAAGTCATGTTTTGTGAAGTGGTCAAATACTTTTTTTCACTCATTAAAAACTTTTTGAAATGCGTTTTTCTGGATTTCTTTTGTTGTTATTTTGTCTCTCACTGTTCAAATAAATCTAACAATAAAATTATAGACTGATCATTTCTTTGTCAGTGGGCAAACGCACAAAAGCAGCAGGGGATCAAATAATTTTTCCCCTCACTGTACACCGTTATGGTAAATAGACAATTTTCATTTTGGGTGAACTAATATAACAGCACGGCCTTTTAAACCACAGCAGATACTGCCGCTGTGAAAACACACAATAACAGTTATTGTGCGAAACCCACCCCCTTTATAGAACACCCTGCCACTCCACTCCCAATCTAAATCAGGCATCTAACCTCTACGACAACACAAACTCACAGGAACCGTCAACATCACACAGTAAGCAAGTACATTTTACAAACCATTAATAATCCATTTATAATACTGTGACACTCATACCTCCCTCTTCAAACACTGACCTTCCCTGCTCGTCCATCCTGCTCTCTCACTTTACAGGGCGTTCCCAACTTCCTGTTCTTTTTCTTCAGCTGCATGTCATTATTGGGTCTCATTTCCTTCTCATCCAGCAGCCGAGGAGCTGAAAAATCACCCTCCTTCCGCAGCAGCTATTGGACACAAACAACATTCCATTTTATTAACACCTTCATAACATTCTGTTAACTGGCTAAATCAAGAAATGGCTTTAATATTGTTTTAAATAGTCCTGCGATCCAATATATAAATATTTCATGTGGTGCTTTAAATAAAGCAAAATTATGAAAGATGCATGCATTCAAAATACTATTTAAAATTGATGAAGTATATTACAAGACATTCCCCAAAATATTTAATGTCGACTACCTAGCTAGAAAGCAGAGTGTCTGATATATAACAGTAGCATAATAACTGATGATTTATATATACACACATATACACACATATATACACACACACACATATACACACACATATACACACACATATATATATACACATATACACACACATATATATACACACATACACACACATATATATACACACATATATATACACACATATATATACACACATATATATACACATATATATATACACATATATATATACACATATATATATACACATATATATATATACACATATATATATACACATATAACAACATAACAATAGTATGACTATACTTAATTAACATTGCTGACTTCTAAATGAATGTCAATGGCTCTTTCATGGCTCTATTAAAACAAAAATGTAATGTTACTAAATGCACAATAAATCAAACACAACTTATACAGATGGAACAAAATAATCAATTAGCCAGCTACTAATCTAATGCTGAACTCAAGTTTTCTCCTAACCAGCGGAGGGCAGGTCATGCCCGTTGGCAGGACCATTTGTCCCTGCGTTCCACGATCCTGTTCATCCCTCTGAGCTGAACCGTGGCTTGGGGTCGGACCCAAAGGCAACATCATTTTCTTAGGAGCTGTGATGGAACTGGCCTGCATCAAAGCCATGCTGGACAAGACTGCTTCACATCCTAACAGCCCTGCCTTGTAATACAATATCAAAACAGAATGAAGCCCAAAACACAAATTCTTGTTGAAAGTGTAACTTAGCATTTAATACTCCAGAATTGTTACAAATCCTGGTGTTCCTGGGTCAATTACAGCTATTAGTATTGCAATTATGAGACATTTACTATTATTATGAACCAACCCATTTCATGTGGTCACGGACAGAGCTGCCAGGTATGTGTGACATGGCTGTGGAGAACAGGTGTGAGACAAGTGAGGTGTGTAGATGTCAGTCCAGCCCAGGTATCACACACTAAGTCTTCCGGTCTCTATCATCTGGCACTGAGGTTATTCCTTTGGTGGTTATAGACAGATGAATTATAAGACCAGTACAAGCATGAAACATTTACAAAGCAAATACAGTGTTCAACTATGACAATCTCTGGTTGGTTTGGAGTTTATTAGGCCCAAATGAAAAATATAAAATAGACCTGTGAAATAACCCATATTCTAAAAAATGCTACATTACTTATCAACTGTTAACCCTGTACAATGCCCATTAATGACATTATTTGGTGGAAGATTGTTTGTTTGAAACTATTACTAGCAATATATTTTTTTTCTCGCTATAGGATGCCTTTACCAGAGGCCAGGTGGTTTATGAACTCATTTCATGTTAATTCACTGTCACTGTAACAATTCACTGTTGCATTTTCAATACTTATAAAACAAAGTAATTACATAGAAAAACAGCCAAACGCCTAAAATAAAACATTACAAGTGCATTGTTTTGAAATTTGTTCATGCATCTGAGAAAGGCCAGCTGAAACTAGCACATCAATGAAATGTTCTGTGGTCAGATGAATAGCACCAAACAAAGACATGAATGCAAACAAAAGTTTTTAATCATTTGCTCAATGCATCAATTGTTTTAGATGCACTATGTGGCACAGGCAGGTCAGGTCACATAATATGTAATCAGGTGTGTAACAGATGATCAATGCTTTTAACCAAAACTCTAAATACTCTGATCTAAATAGTCTCCTGCCTATTGCACGAAGCAGCCATTACACGTTTAACAGAATGGCATGTATGCATGTATAACTGTCATGCAATGGATTTAAGTTGATGCACAAATTAAAGAACAACTTATGCCTCACTCCTCAGAACGCGCTGCTGTTCGTCATAAACTCCCTGCAAACAGACATTCATTATCTAGCACATCTAATACACACACAGTCCTTTCTGTACTGAAACCGCTGTAAACACGTGAGTGTGGTTTATCTCGTGCTAATGTGGATTTTAAACGCGTTGGGAAAACCTTTTTGTTCACCAGATCTCGGTCAAACACCCACAAAGCTCGTCTGGCCTCCGCGTTCGGAAGAAATAAAGCACATAAAGGGGATTTCTAATAAAGACATGCGAGCACTGCTCATGAATCTTACCTTTGTATAGCACAATTTCGCCCTTTTATTTAAGCTCAGCTCAGTTTACAAACACAGGAAACGCCACCGGAACAGCTCCACGAGAACGCGCACGGACTGCAACGTCACTTGCTGTTTATTAGTGGTGAGTAGAGCGAGACTTCAGTTAAAGCAAATGCCGTATTGTTTCGAGGATTCAAATCAATCTGACTTCCGTTTCCACGGTGACACCTAGTGGTCACTTGCACGTGCTGATCTCAAGCAACAATTCTATGGGATGAAAATTATGGGATGAAAATCATCTCAAAATTATTAACAAATGCATGCACAGACATCCGAAAACGTGATACATGCTACACATGTATTTTACTATCCACAAACAAATGCCCTATGATTTGAATCTGTGCAATATATATTTTAATAAATATGAGGCGATTTTTACAAATAAAGACAGATTTGTAAGTAAAAAGTTTAATTTTGTGTTAATGCACAATAATTTAGCGCATACCAATAAGAAGTTGCGCATTTGTGGATCATGCGACGCGAGTTGATTGATCCTGTTCGATTCATTTGGATTTTGAGACTTTCTTTTCGCGGTTTTGCATTGGACAATCCACACGCGAGCAACTTCAGATCCACACACAACCGTGCATAAACTACGACCTACCGCTAGGTGGCAGTCTCACGGAGCGATACAGAAGTTGGCGGAAGAAACTGCTGTTGTATAGTCAATCGGAATAACAATAGCCACTGAACTGATGGGTAATTAAAAACTAGTTTTTCACTACATTTAAGAAAGTTCGCGGATCAAATTAGTTTTTACGTACTCAGATCAAATTATGAAATACATCAACAGACGCAAAAAAGGAAATCACCGGTTCAAACAGTCTGTTATTCTATACCGGGTATGTCCCATGTCTCCTCACTGCGACAAAGCCATTTATTAACAGAGCAGTTCGGTAGGTTCACCTGACCAGGCAAACATGGGTGGCTGGTATCCTAACATGCACTTAAAGGATGTGAGGCCGGGTATGTGTTATTCTATACCGGGTATGTCCCATGTCTCCTCACTGCGACAAAGCCATTCATTAACAGAGCAGTTCGGTAGGTTCACCTGACCAGGCAAACATGGGTGGCTGGTATCCTAACATGCACTTAAAGGATGTGAGGCCTGTAGCTGGTTTGACCAGGGAGTTGCTTGCTCCAGTCCTCTTGATGTTCTTGGCAGTAGGACCGAAGGAACCGGGCGACCTCTTGATTAAGTCGTTCAGTTTGCCCGTTAGATTGTGGGTGGTAGCCAGAGGTTAAACTAATGTTGACATTCAGACTTTTAAACAGTGTTGATCAGACACATGAAATGAACTAGGGACCCCTATCGGACAACATGATTGCAGATGATCTCAGCAGTTTCAAAAGCTGTAGGGAGTTCAGGAAGAGGGATGAGACGGCAGGCCTTTGAGAAACGATCAATTACTGTTAGTATGGTGGTATTTCCTGAGGATTTAGGTAAATCAGTAATAAAGTCCAGAGCAATATGGGACCAAGGGCGTTGTGGTGTGGGCAGAGGCTGGAGGAGACCGGTTGGTAGTTGTTTAGGGGTCTTGGAGGTTTGACACACGGTACAGGTTTGAACAAACTTTACTGTGTCTGAACTCATGTTCGGCCACCAGAATCTATTTTTTAATAGCTGTAGCATTGCGGTGATACCAGGATGGCCTGAACTGGGATTCTCATGGACCTGTTTCATAAAGTGTGATCTTACTGGTTCAGGAACAAAGGTTACCTGAGGGGGACAATCGTTGGGAGGAGGTTGTTGCCCGTTCAGCGTTTAGATCTCTGTTATAATGTCCCATTGGACTGGGGACAACAAAATCTTTTCAGGGAGTATTGGCTCTGGTTCCAGGACCTCGTTCTCCTCCTCCGTCTTATGTGATAAGGAGTCTGCTTTGATGTTCTTAGATCCGGGCCTGTAGGTGACAAGAAAATTAAAACGTGTAAAGAACATCGCCCACCTGGCTTGTCTTGGGTTGAGGCGCTTGGCTGTTCGTAAGTATTCCAAATTCTTATGGTCAGTTAGGACGGTAAATGGATGCTTAGCTCCCTCTAACCAATGACGCCACTCCTCTAAAGCCAGCTTGATTGCCAGGAGTTCACGATTCCCCACGTCGTAATTCTGCTCGGCCTAGAAAAGAAGGCACAGGGAAACATCTTAGGAGGTTGACCATGTCTCTGAGATAAAACTGCCCAGACTCCAGGATTCGAAGCGTTCACCTCCACAATGAAAGGCAGTTCAGGATCAGAATGTCGAAGTATAGGGGCTGAGGTGAATCAAGCTTTCAACTCTTAAAATGAGCATTATGCCCCTGGATTCCAAGGGATCTTAGACCTTTTTGATTTGATTAGCGTGGTTAAGGGTGCTGCCACTAGGCTATAGTTTCTTATGATACGATGGTAAAAATGAGCAAAACCCAGAAATCGTTGGAGCTCCTTTAAAGTTTGCGGTTGAGGCCAATTAAGAACTGCATTGACCATGAACTGCTTTTGTCTAAGTGCTGAACTGCTAAGAACTGCTTTCATCCATGGTGACCCCTTCTTGGCCAATAACTTACCCCAGAAACGTTGTGCTAATGCTATGAAACTCACATTTTTCCTCTTTAGCATTCAGTCAGTCCGGATCGGGAACAGCATCTCCAGCACCACCACACTGAGCACTGGGGCCCCTTAGCGCTGTGTGCTCAGTCCATTGCTGTTCACTCTGCTGACTCATGACTGTGTAGCAATGCACAGCTTGAACCACATCATTAAGTTCGCAGATGACACGACCGTGGTGGGTCTCATCAGCAAGAATGACGAGTCAGCATACAGAAAGGAGGTGAAACAGCTAACAGACTGGTGCAGAGCCAACAACCTGTCTCTGAACGTGGACAAAACTAAAGAGATGGTCATTGACTTCAGAAGAGCACAGAGAGACCACTCTACGTTGAACATCTGCGGCTCCCCTGTGGAGATTGTAAAGAGCACCAAGTTCTTTGGTGTTTACCTGATGGAGAAGCTCACCTGGTCGCTCAACACCAGTTCCACAACAAAAAAAGCCCAGCAGCGCCTGTACTTTCTGAGAAGGCTGAGGAAAGCACATCTCCCACCCACCATCCTCACCATGTTCTACAGAGGGACAATCAAGAGTATCCTGAGCAGCTGCATCACTGCTTGGTTTGGGAATTGCACCGTCTCAGACCGCAAGATCCTGCAGCAGATAGTGAGAACAGCTGAAAAAATAATTGGGGTCTCTCATCCCTCTATCACAGACATTTACACCTCACACTGCATCCGCAAAGCCACCAGCATTGTGGATGACCCCACACACTTCTCACATACACTGCCGTCTGGTAAACAGTACTGAAGCATTCGGTTCCCAACGACCAGTCTTTGCAACAGTTTTTTCCCCCAAGCCATCAGGCTGCTAAACACAAAATAACTTATTACAAATTACACTACTGCCATTGGACTATTTTTAATATTTTTATTAAATATTTTTATTAAATATAATATTTTTATTTAATATTTGCACAGTCACTTTACACAATCACTACATCACTTTTATATAGAACTGTATATTGGTCTGCATTACTGTCTTGTGCTGTCTGTTTGCACTTTGTGCACTTTATGTATATAGAGTGTTTTGTATTAAACTGTGTATTGATCTGCGTTACTGTCTTGTGCTGTCTGTTTGCACTTTGTGCACTTTATGTATATAGAGTTTTTGTGTATATCGTACATTATAGTTTGTGTTGTTCTGTGTTGTACTGTAGCACCTTGGTCCTGAAGAAATGTTATTTTGTTTCACTATGTACTTGTATATGGCTGAAATGACAATAAACTCCACTTTGACTTTGACTATGTTTAATCAGACGCTGCAGAACAGCACAGACATGGGATACAGTATGTGTTCACTTAGGGTTCTGGAGTAGATCAAAATGTCATCAATGTATACAATTACCCACTTGTTGAGCATGTCACGGAAGATGTCATTCATGAAAGACTGATCAAGTCTTGATTCAAGATTTCAAGATTTTATTTGTCACATACCAGTTATATAGAATACAACAAGTAGTGAAATGTGCATCCAAACGCTCAGTCATACTGTGCAGATAAATAAGAGGATAAAAAATAGAGAAAATAAATGTAATTTAAAGTAAAAAATAAAATAAAGTACAAGAATACAGTTCTGTAATAGCAGCTGGTTAATTTACAGAATAATTTGACAGGGATGAGTTGTGTGTGGTGTGCATAAAGTGCGGTGTGTGAAGTGGTTATGGCTGTAGGCCAGAGTAACTTAATGTAATGTATATGTTTGTCCTTGTTTAAGTGTCTGATGGCCTGCGGGAAGAAGCTCCTCCTGAGTCTCTCCGTTTTAGCCATCAAGGAACGGAAGCGTCTACCTGAGTAAAGCAGTGTGAATAGTCAGTGTCCAGGATGAGTGGAGTCCTTGAGGATCTTGGTAGCCCCAGCTTTGCATCGCCTGGTGTATATTTGATCCAAAGAAGGGAGATCCGTTCTGGAGATACGCTCTACTGAGCGCACCACTCTCTGGAGGGTTTTACTGTCTTTGACTGATACGTTTCCATACCATGATGAGATGCACTGAGTCAATATGCTCTCTACAAGTTTTCAGGATCCTCAAGGAATCTCATATGGTACAGTCTCTGTCTGGCTTTTTTGATTATGGTGTGTATGTGGTTGGACCATGTTAAACCCTTAGAGATGTTTACACTGAGGTATTTGTAGCTGCTCACTCTTTCCACTGGGGTCCCGTTGATGGTGATTGGGAAATAGTTCTGCCGCTGTCTCCTCCTAAAATCAACGACCAGTTCTTTGGTTTTATTGACGTTCAGAGATAGACAGTTAGTTTGGCACCATGATAACCTTTCCACTTCATCAAGGTAAGCAGCCTCATCATTGTTGGAGATGAAGCCCATCACCACTGTATCATCTGCGAACTTGATGATAGATGTGGACTCGTGAGCAGACACACAGTCGTATGTATATAGAGAGTAGAGCAGGTGACTGAGAACGCAACCTTGTAGGGCTCCTGTACTCAGGGTGATGATGTTGGAGGTGGTTTGGCCCTCACTACCTGATGTTTGCCCGACAGGAATGTATTTCCCCCTCTCGTTGGACAGGATATATGCTGGTAGAAGTTCGGCATTACCATTTAAGGTTGGCTTTATTAAAATCTCCAGACACAATGATTGTCGCATCAGGGTGGTTGTTTAGACAAACGCTAACCGTGTCATGGAGCTTAGACAAGGTAAGATCCGTGTCCGCTTGAGGAAGAATGTACACAGCCATGGCGATGACCGCTGTAAACTCACAAAGAAGATAAAACGGGCGGCACATGATTGTTAGATTCCCCCTCTCGTTGGACAGGATATATGCTAGTAGAATTCGGCATTACCATTTAAGGTTGGCTTTATTAAAATCTCCAGACACAATGATTGTTGCATCAGGGTGATTGTTTAGACAAACGCTAACCGTGTCGTGGAGCTTAGACAAGGTAAGATCCGTGTCCGCTTGAGGAAGAATGTACACAGCCGTGGCAATGACTGCTGTAAACTCACAAAGCAGATAAAACGGGCGGCACATGATTGTTAGATGTTCCAGGTTAGGTGAAAAGGAACGCGACAGAATGGAAATGTCCTAGGGTCACATCATTTGTTATTGATCATGAAACAGACCCCACCGCCTCTGTTTTTTCCGACATCCGCAGTCCTGTCCATCCGGAGAACTAAAAAGTTATCAGGGGGCGTTACAGCTTCGTCTGGTATCGAGGGAGCCAGGCAGATGATGTTACAGTCCCTTATGTCCCGTTGGAACCGTATTCTGGCTCTGAGATTATCCATCTTGTTCTTAAGTGACTGGACATTGGCGAGCAGAATACTGGGTAGAGTTGGACTGTGTGCTCCAGTCCTCAGTTATTTGCAAACCCCAGCACGTTTTCCCGTGTTTCTTATGCCGTCACCTTGGAGGAGCTTCCTCACGGCCATCACGAAGATTCATCTCCTCAAGAAGAATCTCAGGTGGCCACATTGGATCAGCGGGTAAAACGTTGATAAATAGGTGAGTAGGCTGGTTTCCGATGTTTAAAAGTGTTCTGCTGTCATACGTTATCAATGCAGATGTAATGTGCATGAAAAGTGAGAGTAGTTGTAAGTAAATAAATAAATAAAAACAGTCTGAGCGGAGCATCTAGGACGGCGTCCGAACACGGTGGCACCATCGTAAGAATGCTGGAAAACTGATGGTGCATTAGCTAACCCAAAGGACATGACCAGGTACTCTTAATGACCACTAGTGGTTGAAAATGCTGTTTTCCATTCGTCCTCTTCTCGGATGCGTACCAGATTATAAGCACTGCATAGATCCAGTTTAGTGTAGTATTTGGCTTGTCGTAGTTGTTCTAAGGCCGCTGGAACCAGGGGAAGGGGATAAGGGTATTTGATGGTATTTGAAGGTCTCGATAGTCTATACAAGGACGCAACCCTCCGTCCTTCTTTTTTACAAAAAAGAACCCTGCGGATGCAGGAGAGCTAGATGGACAGATAAAACCCTTAGCCAATTCCTCTTGTATGTAATCTTTCATGGCTTCAGACTCTGGTTGGGACAGGGGAAATATTCTACCTTTGGGAGGCATGGTGCCTGGGAGCAGATCAATGGAGCAGTCAACTGAACGGTGTACAGGAAGTTGGGTTGCTTTTATTTGATTGAATGCCTCGAGCAAATCTCTGTATTCACGGGGTATACTAGACTGGTTACCTGACTGTTTGGTTCGGGGAGCAAGTGTGTTGAGCTTACGGGGGACTTGAGCTAGACACTGGTTCTGACAGGATTTATCCCATTGTAAGATCTCTCCTTCTCTCCAGAAAACAAGAGGGTTATGACGCCATAGCCAGGGGAGACCTAATATTAAATACTGAGACATGGAGGGAATCACGTAAAACTGGATGTTTTCAGAGTGAAGAGCTCCTACTTGCAATAAAACTTCCTCAGTGGTGTTGAGGACCTTCCCAGCTCCAATTAAGTGTCCATCTATGGCCTCCACTGTAATGGATGGATGGCAAGGAGTTAGAGTTAGTTGGAGACGTTGAGCTAGTGGCTGGGATATGAAGTTGCCTGATGCACCAGCGTCAATCAGAGCATTAGTGGTGGTGGTCTGATCATGAACCACAATGTATACAGGAAGTTCGAATGAAATACTAGAAGTAGGGGAATTGGAAGCACTCACCGGCTGTCGCTTGGTGGGCGAACGCATTGGGCATTGAATTGATGGGAAAGGCATCGCTGTCACTCCTTTGGGAAGATGTGAGTATTGCCAAGTTGCCTGGGTTCCGTCATGTGCATAGTGTTGGACATAGGTTGATACGAGAGCTGGCAACTGAGTCTGGATCAAACTAAATATTGATGTGAATTGTCAAATGAATACATTCAAAAAGAGATCTACCTTGCAAAACCAGCTAACAACAACAGAGAAGGTAATCCAGAGACGTGGTTTATAGACAGGCAATAGGTCGAGGCAGGCAGCAGACAATAGAATAAACGATAAACAGGCAGGGGTCGAAAAGGCGGGCAAAAAAAAAACGAAGAGTCAAAAACACAGGCACGGGTAATAACAGTAAATCCAACAATGAAAATGTTCAGTAATGTTCACCGGGCAAAACAAGACTTTGCAAAGAGTTCATGAATGACTACAGTTTATATAGGGAGGTAACTGGCAAGATGGGGAACAGGTGTGATGACGGTGTGATCAACATGCAAAAGGCTGAGAACCCCTGGATTACAGGAGTCATATTAAGCAAGATATGTCATTCCAGTTTATGTGGATCTGGTGCTTTTTATAGAACAGGACTATAAAGGATTTGCAATTATATCTCAAAGATATAAAAGATCTGCACATTGCATAATGAAAGACTATGGGAGTAAAATAAATAATGACATAGTACAGACTTTAGGACAGTAGTTAGATCATTATATTAAAAACAATAATAACAATTTACAAACCCTTAGCCAAGCTAAATGTCAGCAGTCTCCTAGTAAGCAAGTCAGCAGGGTGACTGTGGCAAGGAAACAAAACTCCAATGATGTATTGATGGACCAGGCTCAACCAGGAGGGCCAGTTGTTTTTTATATTGTAAAACACTATAATAGATAATTAGCAGGAAAATCAAGAGGTACGTGTACTACATTGCTCGACCGGAAGGGCTCTCGCTGCATCCAAGGGAGCTTTAGCTGAGATGTTCACGGCATCGAATGGGTAAACCCTGGCAGCGGTCAAGTAGTTTTGAAATAAAAGCAAACAGAACCTGCATATTTCAATTCTGCATTATTTATTCAGCAGATTGTTGTTAGAGCTGCAATCAGTAACTTTATGCTTGTAAAATTCTTCCACTGTTTTTTACCATTAACATCTTGGCCTTAGCCTTGTTGACACTTATTTATCTCTTACTCTGACATGCCACTAAATTAGACCCATACTTCAAATCCATATACATGTAAATCATTTAATTTAATGCCTTGCTTTCTTTCTTTTGAACCAGTCATAGTTACGGAAAAAAGCTTTAGCGTGCCAGAGGAGAACTGCCCCTCCCTGTAAAGCCTAATTTCTCAGGTTTTTTCTCCATTTATTCATCACTGGAGTTTTGGTTCTATGCCACTGTCGCCCTGTTTGGCTTGCTTACTGGGAGTTTGCTGACATTAGCCTAGACCATTTCTTAGGATAACGTCTTGAACATTGTGTTATCATTGTTTAATAATTTGATTAAATTTTCTATTTTCTTTCTTTTTATATATTTTTATTTTCAAATAAATCATTTTATTTCATTGTTAAATATCCTTGGATATTTTTCATTTGTACAGCTGCTTTGCAACAATGTGCCATTGTGAAAAGCGCTTTATAAATAATAATTTTGGGGCAGCCAAAGGTTAAATGCATGGCAAAGGCAGAATTTATTCCGCCGACTGGCGACAAATAAGTGCCGTGAAATTAAGTTAATAGATAAAATTTGAACTTTGATGTTATATCTACTTTTGCCAACCGTGCAGCGTGGTGGACATTTTTAATAATTGAAAGGAATAAGACGGGTTAAGAATAAGAATTGTAAGGGGCTGTGAAATCGATTATCAAGCTATTTAAATTTTCTAGTGACCAAGCCGATGGGGTTGATACGCAAGCGTTGAAAATGAGCTGTTTTAAAATCCCAGATCATGAAAGCATATTTGACTTTTTTTACCAGCTTGACTACTACTTCGGGCTCTGCTAGAGCACATTGATGGTGGAAGTATGTAAGACAGCGATAGGCAGAGCAGGTGGGGAAGGGGTGACAAGTTCGGCCGGAAGAGACCTGGGTTTGGATGAGTGGATGTGACATAGGCAGAAAGATGTTTTGTTGACTCAAGTGGATCATATAAATCATACAACTGTGCTTTAATTTGCATGAAAACCGGATGTCAGAGTTTCGTAGGGCTTGTCTTAATATTTTCACGATCAATTTTCTATTGCAGGAATAGCTGGATAAGATGTAGTAAAAGCCGATGCTGAAAAATATGGTGGGTGTCTCTAGACCTCGGTGTCTTGGCATTTGTGGAGCAGAACAGATGGGCCAATGCCCTCGAAATGAGAATGGAGGCTCGGCAGAGATGTCCAGTGCAGAAGGATTGCTCCCTGGGCTAGGATTTTAGGGTGGATCAGCTTACAGCGGCAAGAGGAAGGATGCCTTGTCGGATGGAAAGAGCTCAATTTCGGACAGAGCGACAAATGGCGGGCCAAATGCTGCAAAAACGAAAAACTTTGTTAAATAAACATCAAGATTGTTATTAGGGGTTCAAGTGCAAAGCATTGAAGCTATTCCTGATTATTGAGTATTCCGCCTTAAAACTGATTGTGCAGACCAAACCACAAGGCCTAAAGACACTTGGTCAGATGGTAGTACTCCATACAGCTATTCTATTCTGCTATTCTGTCACAAACTTCATGAAGTCATCAAAAAAATGGTTAAAAGACTTGGCAAAACTTTGATCAATCGACATAAAATTGGTACACTTCATTAAGACAATGATTTTTTCTTGTAACTTTTGAACAATTTGTCAAATCATGATCTTGTTCTCTACAGATTTTGGTGGGAACCGATGAACCATTTTTCCATCACTTTGAAATTTGTCATTAAGTGCAATAACTTTTAAACTATGTGACATGTCGGAACACAGTTTAGTAGGGACCCTCGATAACATGTCCTGAAGGTACCACACAGCGTTCATTAGATATAATGCTTTTCAGATAATCACATAACTTTTGAACACTTTATCTGACATTCGCACGGTTTTCTTTTTGTTCTGTACCGTTGTTTACATTTGTTTACTTTTACAATTTTGTATGTGTGTACATGTTTAAATCAATAAATTTAATTGTAAAGCTGTACAGTGAAAATAAAAGTATTTTATTCCATTCTATTCTATTTTCTGTGTGTCATTGTGTTCCCTGGTTTATGCTGATTCTGTTGATATGTAGCTACCATTTTGTTCATTTGTTATTTTAATGCATTTGTTATTTTAATGCAATGAAAATCATCTTTTTCGCTACAAACTTTGCCCAGTTTTGTCCAAACTTGTTTACCATAGGACTGAGCCCAATGGAAATGGTTGGACAGATTTTTAATATTCACTACCATTCCCTAGAAATAACTCTCCAAAGTTGAATGTGCCTGTGTTTGTTCTCTTATGCTAGTTAGCTTAGCTTGCTAATTGGTTAGCATGCTAATCAACTGTGATTCTTTTTAATGGAGCTCTGCAGCTATGAGATTGACAGCATGTGTGCCACCTGAATGGTGAAACTTGCTATGGTGCCAACCCAGAAACTTTTATGATGTGAGTTAGAATCCAGCGTGGCACATGCCCAGACTGCAGGAAGTTCTGTTACCAGAGATGGTGTCAAAATTGCCTGTGTTCTTGTCCCTTTTTCAGAATGATTTTTAACCTGTGGTTTATTTGAATGTAAAATCTTAGCTCTGCCCAATAATCCTCCTAGTATGGGATTGTTACCAAATTTGGCAAATATTATGAGAAGACATTTAAGATGCTAAATTGCAAAGAGATTTTTGATATCTCGAACACTGTGTTGCCATGGCGAGGCAATGAATGAATGCAAAAAATGGAAACAGGAAGTGGGTCATATTTACTGATTGAATTGAGTGATTTTGCTCAAACTTGAGCTGTATGTTTGGTTTATAGAAAAAGTTTAAAAAATGTCTTAAATTGTCATCTTAAAGTCACTTTAAACTTGGTCAGAATAAAGGAGAGACATTAAAGACACTAAATTGTGAACGAATTGTTGATTTCTCGGATAGTGATGCCATGGGGATGCAATAAATGGAACATAAAGTGTCTCATCAGTGTCTCATCACATTTTCTGCATGCAATGAGTAATTTATATCAAACTTAGGAAATATTAAATTGGTGATTTGGATTGATTACAATGATGCGGCTTTTGTGAATCACAGTTATAGCGCCAAACAACCCGGCAGTGAAAGTGTGTCACTTACAAAAATATTCAAACATTAAAATATCAATTATTTTTGGAAATAAATGCATGTGACAACTATTCATTGTCTCAGAAGCACCAGGTGGCGATGGTACATTAGTGTTTGTGCCTGTCGTCGCTGCTTGCAGCTGTATTTAAAGTATTTGTTTTATCTAATTTTATCTAATTTTATTTTTTGGGTTTATCAACCAATGCAGGGGAGTCAAAGTGCAAATCCATGTGCAGTTTTATTTAATCAACAAACCAAACTAAACAATGACATGAACATTACAGTCTGGCTTGGACATTCACACAAACACGTTTGAACTTGAACATAGATCTGACTTGACAAAACTGACCAACAGTGATGAAAAATTGGATGACATATGTAATTATTAGGTGACTGCAATGTCAATCAAAGTACAGCAAAAACATAACAAGAGCAGCTGCCTGGGTCAGGAGCTGCAGTGGCCCCAAATTGGCTGCAAAAGCCTTGATGTAATGACGCTGAGGCATGGCAGTTAGAATCCATGTGCGTTTATTAAACAGATCCACAATAACAATAAGCATAAACGTAAGACAGGCAATGGTCAGGGCAGGCAGCAGACAGACAGTAGTGAGGGACAGGCAAAGGGTCGAGGCAGGCAGAGAACACTCACAAACGGAAGACAGGCGTGGGTCAGGGCAGGCAGCAAACAGGCAGAGTAAGCAGGCGTGATCAGAACCAGAGACAGACAAATCCAACAGGGTAATCCAATAATCGTAAAACGTAGGCAGACAATGACATACACAGGCAGACAATCCAGATATAAACGCTTGGTAAGGCAGATCAATGATACTGGCAATACTTCGCAATGAGTCTATGATTGGAGTGTGCTTATATAGTCCATGACAGGAAATGATGAGACAGGAAACAGGAAACAGGAAGTGCAGAGGGAGCGAGAGCTAGTACTCCGGGGACGGCTCCCTCTGCTGGCGTGGCAGTATGGGTGGCGTTGTTACACTTGATGACGAAACAATATTTTTAAAAATTGACAACAACTATTTTTAAACAGACAACAATAATGTTGCATGTTTATTCAGTTTCATTGAAACAAATCTGTTTTTGTAGCAGTGAGATATATATTTTCAAATCAGCGTAATAATATTGGCAATATAACACTTATTGCAAACTAGACCAGTCTAGTTTTGACTTTGTGTTTTGGGCTGAGATATTAGTGACAGCCCGGGGGTATTCCATCAAAGTCGCTAATAATAGCGCTTATCTGATTAAGCTTCGTTTGAACTAGCGTCAGCTTCAACTTAAGACTGAAGCCGTTCCACTAACATGTTTTAGCCGCGTTTCATCAAAGTTAACTCTAGCCATACTTATCAAACCTTGCGTTAACCACGCCCACAGGGTACATAAGAAGCCCAGAACAGCGATTGTCGAAAACGCGGTCATGTCGCAGAAGGACAGCAAAAAAAGCGCTGATTTTTTTAACAGCGCT